>JANZLX010000008.1:2031671-2047541 GCA_025531955.1 Erythroxylum orinocense | reverse complement strand
CTCTAACTCTTCTCCAATTACTTTACTTCTTCACTTCTCATACACATGCACAACATCATCAACTTGAACACTTAGGGGGGGAGAAAAGAATAGCAAGAGAGCTAGAACAAGTAAGGAGAAATCACCAAGTAAGGAGAAAAAAATCGATGGAGAGAGCAAAAGGGGGGAGATGCTTTCGGTTGGATAAGAAAATAAGCAATAAAACTTGATTTGTTTCATTCTTTCACTAGGCAAAACCGAGAGAGAGATAAGTAAGCATTAAATGGAGTGGTGAGGTGTCAAAATAATGCTAGGCCAAATGAAAGAAGAAAAGTCAATGTAATCAATTAATAAACTTTAATCAATTAATCCTAATGAAAAAATTAACCCAATCAACTCCAATGGCCTAACTTAAATCTCAAAATAACATACTCAATATTGTAGTGTCATTGGATATCAATTTTCGATACCGAAAATCAACCGGTTCGCCACTTGAAAATTTTTTCGGTCCGGAAATTTTCTCCGTAAAATTTCAGAAAAATTCCTAAAAGTCCCTTAAAATGTAAAACATACAATGGATCACTCAAAATAATTTTTCAAACACAAGAACCACATTAATCACAATAAAATTGCATTAGGCACAAAAATCGGGAATGTCATATATGCATGTACAGTTATTTCATGTGCACAAAAATTCACTGTGTCTCAATTCTAGTATGCATAAACAGTCCTAATTCAGCTCAATCTCTCTCATCCTATGTCAAATTACTATTATACCCTTCCCGTTGAGGGTGGGATGTTACATTGGCAGTCCTTGAAATTAAGAGAAACCTCGAAAAAAGATATAAGATTATATCACCTCTTAAATTTGAATCAAATTAAATTAATAATTTTTAGTATTAGCTTAAATTATTAATTTAAATAAAATTAAATAATTTGTGTAGTATTCAATGGTTATATTAATATCAAGAATAATTAAAATAAATCAATAATCAACCTTATAGGAATTGAATTACGGATGGTAATGGTAAATCCTGCTAATTTTTAAAAATTAAAATATAAAATATTTTTTATTAAAATTGAGTCCGATTGTTTAATATTTACCCTTACCCGAAGCTTAACTCTTATAAGTAAAATAATATCGTTTTATTTATAATTTATTTATAATAATTAAAGGTTGATTTTGGCTCCCTTGTGATGTAATGCGCCAGTTAGGCTTCGAAAAAGTATGCCGCTTAACCTGCCTACAAGATTTCCTAAAAGCCCAAAAAAAAAATGATCTAAATCTGAGTTTAACTCATGAGTCAGAATTGAAAACATCTTAGTCTTGTAATAAAGCCATTGTAATCCATAAATTGAATCAAAGTCCAATCGCAATTTAGCCTGAAATCCCGATTAACAGCCAATCAATTAGTTTTTAAAACTCTTATTAATTTAAGACTGATTTTTGTAATATATACCTCGACACCGTATTAATTGAGCCCTCAGATCCTCCATCTCAAAAAATACTAACCTGTCCTATTTGATCTCATAGTACACAATTTTTAGTACAGAAGATCATGTCCCATTAATTGATTACTATTACTAGCAAAAGCTTAAATAAGCAGCGGATCCTAGTCTGTAACGTCACCACCCGTACTCTGCAACAGCCAACGATGACATGACACACCTCTCCCTTACTGTGTAACCTTTGTAACCACCCCAGCGCCACAGACTTTCATTAATGGTTATGCACATCAATGGGCGTGGCTATAGGATATACGCTAGGGTTTTCGGGCTTGTCAGAAAATCCTATATTTGAACGTTAATCCTACCAAAAAATGTCAGAGTCAAACCAGTTGGTAAGATTCAGAAAAACATAGGTCGTCCAGCTGTCGCGATACATTAAATTGTTGCAGAACACTGTGTCTATCTACCGTTGATTTAAGTTCCTTGCCGGAGTGGTTGAGGTAGGCGGCTGCGGCTGCGACTGCGGCGGCGGCATAGATATTTGCGCCAGTAAAGCGTAAATTGATCTCTTTGTCAAATTAGTCTCCATCGGAAGTTTTTGAGGACATCCCTGAAAATGTTCTCTGACGGACATGGTGCTATATTCTCTTGAGCTGATCGTCTGGTTTGCTTACCAATAAATAGTTTGGATTTGCGATATAAATGAACATGGACATACAGCTTCCACGACGAGAGCTTCGATGCTCGCTAAGTGGCTATATATATATATATATATCTTAATTTAGCTACATAACCAAGGATTACTCGTTACAGTCAAGGACTCAACTTCGACTGACCGCGAGTTTCGTCGAGACGATTGATCATATACAAAGCATTACTAGTCACTTTAGCTACATTACGAATCTTCCGCTTCACGTCAGCCTTAACCTTGCTTTCCACATCTTCAAACCCATCAAGACATGTGTCCTCGTCGGTCAGAGCAGCACTAGCCCACGTCTGTGCATTACTCATCTGCCACCTGAATGTTTTTCCTCCTCTCAGATGTTTCAACTCACCCAGAGTCTTGCTAAGCTCATCCACCGAGTCTGATATCTGCTCTACGCAGTCACTCACTGCAGCCCGCTCTCTTTTACTCCTAAGCCCCGACAGTGTGGCTAGGTAGGTTGAAACTCTGTGACCACGTGAGATGCTGACTTTGACGGCTGCTAAAGCTATGTCTCGTGGGGTGCTGGCTGGTCCACCGTAAGAGGCGAGTGTACGGACGCAGAGGTTGGGGTAGCTGGCGTGAAGGCACAATGAACGGACAAGATCTTGCTGTGGTTTCGCCGTAGCTGAGGACGGTAGAGGAGATGGAAGAGAGAGGAGGAGGAGGAGGAGAGGAAAGAGTGAGGAGAGTAGTTGAAGCATTTTTCACTGTTCGAATAGCTTATGGAATGAAATAGAAACGCAGACTCGTTCTTACAAGTTACATATGGCCATTGAAGCAGTGAACTGACTAGTTATATAGAGAAATGGTCACGAAGAAGGGACTCGGACTCGGTGCTTAATTACAGAATGAACCCACGTTGCTTAAGATTGGATACGAGGGTAGTGATGGAAAGTGAAGTTGATGAGAATAAGTGCAAAGCATGGGATAACCATGAGTTACTGACTCTGTTCCAGACAATTGGCAGAGAAAGTCTGGCAGAGAGAGTGCGAATCTGTTCCCATTCACCCAGACCTTGTTTCCCGGCCCCAAACAGGTCGACGCCTTTCTTTCGTGCCTATCCATGTCTACAATAGTTGCTGACCTAAGCTCCTCGTGGAGTACCCCATTAAGCGGACCAGGCCCTTCAAGAACCTGTCGTTTCAAGAGTTTGCAGATCCGAGGCGAGAAAGACTGGTGGCTCTCGAGCAAACCTTAAAATAGTATTAGTTAGATCGATACTGTGACTTACAAACAGTAAATCGGTCGACTTTGTAGATTAAAATTTATTATTTGAATCTCAATTTCTAATTTCTCATTTGAATTTGAATTTATAAATTATTATATATCATTAATAATTAAACGACAAAATAGTAGCTCAACTTCTAAAAAGAACAAGATATGAAATCACATTTTAATTGGTATACTCTAATATTTACCTAAAATTAACAGTGAGGTGCAAAGTCAAATAATTACGATTTTTATGAGTTTAATTATTATTTTGAAGTATAGGTGTAATAAAAATTTCAGATATATGATAATTTATTAGTCACATATTTTAAATAAATGTCTAGTGAAATAGCCAATTATTATTACACATTAATTCAGTAAAAATACATATTTGTTTGAGTTTTTTTGTTTTTTCCAACTTTCAAAATTATTTCTATTTCTTTTTTCATAATCTAATTTATTGTCAACTAAATATATATCATGTAATGTATTAATTTTTAATAAAAATATGAATAATTTAATTTTACTTAGTAATTTTATTTACTTTTTATAGTTAAATTAAATAATTTTAATTTACTAAGTATTTATATATAACTAAATTAAAATATTTTCAAAATATATATAATTTAATGAAATTTAATATAATAATTAGAATATTTTTAAAATAAATATTAGTTTTAAATTATTTATTTTAATATAATAAAATAAAATTATTTTTTAAAAAATTTATTCTTCGTCATAAAAAATATCTATTCTTCGTCATAAAAATATCTATATTAACATTAATAATTAAAATAGGTTTTTATTTTTATTTAAAAAACAAAAACTAAAAATATTTGGAAAAAAGCTCAACACCACACTAAATGGCTTAAATATTTGTCCCACCTAAAAGTTAAAAAAAAAAAAGAGAACAAAAAAAAGGTTGGTATCGTTTCTGTGTACTAACCAACACGGATGGTGCAGTAAGGCCAAGTTCTAACCTAGCAGCATCTTGTGGTCTCTTTCGGTTCAGTTCTGGATAGTGGTGTGGTGATTTTCTCTACCATTGAAGAGTGAGAGCACCTCTTGAAATTGAATTATGGAGAGTCTACTCTGGTCTTTCCTAGCTTGAGATCATGGGTACCAAAAAGTAGTAGTCGAAGTAAACTTCCTAGAGTTTACTTCTCCGTTTCATATAGTTTGATGTCTGACCCTTTTCTTTTGGTAACAGATATACGCCACTTGGTCCACCGTGAGTGGAAGGTTCACTTCCAATACATCCATAAAGAAGACAATCAAATGTGCAGATCAACTGGCAGTATTAGCATATCGGGCTGATCCTGGATTGTAGCACTCACAACGTCCACTGGCAACTATTCGAGACGTACTCATTTATGACATGCGTGGCATGATGTATCCTCGCACTGTGCGTTGACGCGGTGGGTTTGCAAATCTGCCTTCTTTTTAGTTTTTTCTTTATTAAAATAAATCCTGTGATTTTTTCATTAAAGAGAGTTCGTATATGTTCTGCAGTACCTCCTGTGTATACTCCACATCCATCATTTAATAGACGGGGGAATTGATCCCGTTAAGTAGTTGAGCGTTAATCCTCGCCCTCTTCTTGGGTCCTTGAATCAGAAGTTTTGAATGAGTAGGGGCAGATCCAAGTCCAGTAATCTTTTTACGTCCAATAAAAGTATTGGGGGTGGGGATACGTTACCTTTAAATTATTGCATGCAATCTGTAAAGCATCAACTTGTGAAACAATACCTTTTTCTGTAATTTTTTTCTCGTTTGTTTGAACTTTGTAACAGGACTGACAGAACATGTGCCGTGACTCAAGGACCCAAGAAGATGCCCCACCGACGACTTAATAGAATTACCACTGAAACAGAATTGTTATCACTGACCTGTAAGTTTGGATTGGAATCGCAAAAGAAGCCCAATTCAGTCCTCTCCTGGTTTAAAGTAAGTTCGACTCAAGCTGATCACTTGACAAATTTCTGAAAGTTCAAAAGTCCATTTCCTGATTGAAACGACTGTTCCTCACTAGCTGAAGCATAGGCTCGTCGAAACAGGGTATCTGCGATCCAATGCTAGCATGAAGAGGAACGTATGTCTCTGTACGGGCAGCATCTTACATAACAAGCGGATGATGTTTGCTGAAACATGAAACACCGAGTCTGGAATGGCGTCAAGATGAGAGTGTCAAACGTTCCATTATGTGAAGGTGAATTGCAGTCAGATTGGCATCTCCGGAGAGGTGGGGTTAGAGCTGATGGAGTGCGTGGTTCTGTCACATACAAAAATCTCAACAAGGATCACTTTCCAGTTCACATTTTATCCTCGCATAGCCTAGCTGGTGCGCTACTCAAATTTGTACGATCTCTCTCTTCTCAAGGAAAGGGCAGATTATCTGTCCCGGTAATAAAAACGGGTAATATGAAAATAGAACAAGAAGATCAAATGAGTAAAAGCTTGAAGGATATTGGATTTTGCCTGTCATTGTGACGACAACCAACTTGCAGCCACTCAGCTTACCAACTGCTGCACTCAAATCCGCCAGCCTGCCCCTACTTTTTTTTCACAAGAGAAAAGAAAACCACGAAAAAGCAAAAACTGAAGCTCTCGATCCGAGATGCTCCGGGACATGAGAATTGTTATTTTATTACAACAATTTAAGTTGTTGTGTAAAGTCAACTTAATTTGTTTTATATATTCTCTAATACACCTCCTCAAGTGAAAGCCCTTTAAGCTTGAAACTTGCACAAACCTACTCTACCTTGTGCTGAATAATAGGTGAGTGGTAAGATTTGAACTTATAACCACTTGATCATAAAGACTTTGATATCATGTTAAGTGATTATTTCACTACAATAACTTAAACTGTTGTTTAAGGCCAACTTAATTAATTTTATATATTCTCTAACAAGAATATCACTCCAATCATATCATGAGATAAAACGTCGCGGGTCATGCAATCCAGGCCTGCATAATTAACTTCAAGTATCAATTTATTGAAACGAATTTGTGACTTATAAAGCTTAGGCATGGAAGATAACCCGCTAGGCCGCTACATTCAATTCGATGTTAATTAACTAAATTTTAAATTGATCCATGTTAAAATAATATATTTTAAATAATTTAAATACAAATTTATATCATATGTATTCGAATTAGCCTAATAATGCCAAAGCTAGTCACTATACACCACAAAGATGGGGTTGATCTGCCGTATATTAATTTTGGCGCCGACGGACGAATAGGCACTAGGCAAGGATAAAAGTGATAGCGACGAGAGATGGGCCAGTTGTGGCTATTGACGACTAACACCCTGGCCTTTGAATCTCTGAACAATGACCTGAAAGCTCTTTTGTGAAAGCCAATCCAATCCACACAAATTAACAAAATCTTAGAGGGCCTGACTCATTTCGGCTCTAGCACAACCATAGCCGCCGATCCACTTGCTCTGTCCTCCTTGTTCTGAGATTTTTGTCCGCATACTCTCGCCAGAAGGCTGTGGAAAACAAGATCGACGAAGACTTTAAAATGGTAAAATGAGACTTTTTTTTTACTCAAAAAATTTATATTAAAATTTAATTTCTAATAATATACCAATTTATATAAAAAATTTAATTTTATGACATGTAGATATTCTTGTGAAAACTAACGATCAGCGTTTTAAACTGAGTTTTTAAAAATATAAAAGATTAGTTAATTTATTGAAAATTTTAAAAACTTGACCACTAAATCAAAAACAAAAAAAACTGAACACTTTAAAATCCGCTATCCTAAGTATCTTTTCCTATTAAAATTTGGATTACATTTAAATTGCAATTTATTATGGCAAGTACAATTTATTAATATGTAATTATAAATAATGCAAATAAAATTATAAATAATTCAAATACAACGATTTATAATATTAACATTGACTCATTAAAAAATAAAAAACTTGACAGGATGTTTGGTTCATCTGCTATAATAGATAAGGAATGGAATGATTATTCTTAAGATTAGAATAAAATAAGTATTACTTAGTTTGGTTTATTCTTAATAATTTTTAAAGATAATGTATGTCAATATTTGGTTTAAAAATATAAATTTAAGATGACAACTGAATAATTAATAAAAAGACCAAATATCCACATTATAATCTCCACTAACATTACGTGATCGTCGTCGTCGTCGTCGTCGTCGTCATCATCATCATCATCATTATCATTATTATTATTATTATTATTATTATATTTCCTATTAATAATATTATTATTTTATTTTATTATCATTAAATTTCTCATTATTATTATATTATTATTAGTCTTCTTCTTCTTCTTCTTCTTCTTCTTCTTCTTATTATTGTTATTATTATTCTTATTCTTGTTGTTACTACTACTACTACTACTATTATTATTATTATTATTATTATTATTATTATTACTTTAAGAAAATTAATAATAATAACAAGAAAATTAATTATAAAATAATAAGGAAATTAATAATGAGAAAATTAATACTAATAAGAAGAAGAAGAAGAAAATCTAATAATAATAAATTAATAATAAGAAGAAAAAAATTAATAATAATAATAACGAGGATAAGAAGAAGAAGAAGGAGAAGAAGAAGAAAATAATAATAATAATAATAGGGAGATAATTGATAATAATAGCAATAATAATAATAATAATAGGAATAAAAGTTATCTTTACTTATTGTGCGTTTTTCAAATAATCGAAATTATTTTTATTTATTATTGAAAATGTAAAAATAATTAAACTTAAGATTAAATTTTCTGTATTCTATTTTTTAATCAAATAAAAGATTATCTATTCATTAAAAATACAACAACATTATAATAACTATTCTATTCAACCAACCATGGCATGAGTGAAGAGGGATTAAGATTATTGCTCATTGAATCAATAATCTATAATGATGTACACTCACACGTAATGAATTAGAGTCGTCAAGAATTATTAAAAAAAAAAAAAGAGTCATGGAGAAGGACTAAGAAGGGCAACTACACTTCATCTATTCGCCTTTTCATAATTGGACCTCTAATCATATAGAACCAAACTAGTGATATTTCACATGAACGAGGATCAGTAACGATGTCCGACATCGTACTAAATAAAATATTTCACAGTTGGCTTGTTCTCTATCAAATACAACCACTATTTCCACTTTTGCAACTAGAACATTATCATATACCTTTTTCTCAACCACACCACTCTTCTGTTTCATATGTCTTTTAGCTTCTGTCCTACGATGTCCCACGGTCCAGAAAGTCCAACACGAAAATAGTTTATCTTGCATTATCAACTTGGTAATTAGGTAAAGCTATGATTGAAACATGCTTTAATTTCTTCAAAGCGGTTCGTTGATACAATAAGATATAGAAATTACATATTGCATGAAAACGATTGTAAGAACAGTTAATTAGTAATTGGTATTATAAATAATAAATAGTATTAACAATAACTGGGTTAAAAAATTATATCGATATTTTTGAATCATGTAGAATTAGTTTATTGAATATTTATAAAAAAGCATATTTTTTTGTCACTTCAATTAGTTTAGAAATAATTATAAAAAATCTTAAATTTATTCAAATTTACAATACTAATTTAAAAATAATCCTAAATTTGGAGATTACAAATAGTTTTAGCTTAAGTCACCCACCGAAGTTCGAAAAATCATAGGAGAAACAAAACTGTTTTGAGTAAATTAAAATAATATTCTTTTATTAATTTTAAAAATAAATTTTTTTTGAGTCAGGTTAGAATTCGGACTCAGGTATCTTGGGCCCTCTCAAGCTAATACATGTGATACAAATACAATATGTAATAGTTATACAATAAACATACTAATTTATCGTAACTTGTTATGTTAGATAATTTAATGTTGGATTATTTTTTATAAAAATTGAGAGTTAAAAGCATTTTAGTGTTAAAATTTAGGCTAATACTATAAAATTGACTAAATTTTAATTTTTGTTTATAATTAACCCATTAATTTTTTTTATTCCATAGATAACTCAAATATAATCATTTATAAATCATGCATGAATGACATACAAATATCTGTTTAACCTATTATAGTCTAAATTATAGCATTTAAGAGCCTTATCATCTGTATCTATAACTTTTTATCAATTTTATTTCAGACGATCTTATTTATATATTTTTTTAGATCTTATTTATTTACGTAAATGAGATTGTCTGAAATAAAATTGGATGGACACGATTTGATCCTGACAAAGGCAATTGCAATATTTTACGGAAAATTTTGGGTCAAATAAATACCATGTCCTATATCAAACAAACGTATTTCAATCGATGTTTTGAGCGTAGGCCCATTATATTAAACGACAACATTAGCTTTTGTTTTATAGGTGAATTTGATCATGATAACACGCGAGTTACAAGAACAAACACTAGTTCTCGCGGTACACGACTCTTGAGTGTTGACTCATGGCTGAAGGTGAAGTTGGTACGACTCTGACTCATGCCTGAAGCTGAAGTTGGTGTGATACAATTTTGGCCAAACAAGGATGTTTGTCTCGGTTTTCATTTTTTTTACTTAACCAAGCAACATATTTACATTTACATAATCATTAATCCAAAAGCTTAAAATTGAGGTTAATTAACAACTAATATGTCTGCTAAGTAACTACCAAACAAGAGAGCTTGACCTGTACTTCTCTCCTCTAACTCCGTCCCACAACCTTACAACATTACCGTCAATCGCCGTTAAATCCTGATACCCGTACCAACTCTTATCCCCCATTTTCACCAACAGCAACCTCTCCCAACCACCGAACCAGTCCTCACCGTTCCGGTCATCGGAATCATCGTAGCAACTCCAACCACCGACTTCTATAGAGTCACCGCTGTCGTCAACATTCTCTTCACTCTCTGTATCATCTTCAAAATATGCTACAAACTTCCCTTTACACACTCCGGCATCTTCAAAAATCGGTCGACTCAAAACTGGCGTTGCTTTAGGCTGTTTCACGACTGGCTCGGTGAGTGAAATTTCAGGAATCTGTTGAGGCTCCTCGGCCACGCGATCAATGCAGACCGCTGGCGATGGTTGCTTCGGTTTCAGGACGATAGATGCGGCGGCTCCGGCGGCTCTGATCCTCCAAAAACTAATAGCCGCCGTTAAGAGGGCGACCCAAGTCCACAAGTTGTTAACGAAAGTGAGAATACCGAGACTCGCATAGTCGAAAACCAGAGCGTCGAGATGAGAATCCACCACATTCATGGTCGAAACCGAAACGTTTTTCCGAGGAGGATATTTTGAGGTTTTGGTTGGTGTTTCGTGCACTCAGTTTCGGTCGTGATTTTGGGTGAATGATACAAGGAAGAAGAATTGTTGACAAATTTATGGCGAAGCCAGAGAGAAAGTTAGCCGTCGGATTGAGCAAGTGGGAAGTGGGATCTGATGATAAGATGCTGGGAATCAACAGCCAAGATGCTACTTCGCTGTGCTAGGTCCTAATTATTATACCAAATTCGAAAATCACAATATTTGATTATTCCAAACGCCATGGATAGGTGTAAAATCTCAACTGGAGATTGGAGACTGAGTGAAACTATACGCCACAAAGGTAGATACGTGGCTGAGGCATACTACTTACTACTACTAGAGCCAATGAAATTGAAAAAAATATATGAACATTATACGGAATTGAGTTTTGATATGATATTATATTGGTATTAGTTAATGTTGGGTGTTTTTGAATAATTTTTTAAATTTATGAAATAGTCTTTAAAATTTTTAAAATTATAAAATAGTCTATTATTAGATTGTATAATACCATGTATATTTTTAACTATGTATATAAAAATCATAATAATAAATAATAATCACAATTTTAATTTAATTTATAAATTTAATTTAATAATTTATAATAAATATAAAAAATTAAACTATATAAATTTTGATTTAATAATTAAAAATCTATAAAATAAATATTAGTTTATAAAAAATAACTGTAAATTATTTATTTTAAAAATAAAATATTTTTATTAATACTTTATTAATAACTATGATATAAAAACAAAATAATTTTAAATAAAAATAATTTTATTTTTAGGTTTTATTTAGTTTATAATTATTATTAGTAATAAAAATATTTATTATTATTTTAAAAACAAAAATTAAAAATTCACAATAATTATAAAAGTTGAAGTAAATAAAATAACTAATTAAAAAAAATTTTAAAAAAGGGGGAAGGAGAGAGAGGGAGGAAGATTTTTAAAAATTTTGAAAATTTTGCAAAAAAGTCTCCCTGTTTTCTAAAATTTTTGATACCGGTTGATATTTAGCCAACATTTGAAATACCGATTGGTACTATCCGAAACGAGCTGGTATCAACACAATTGATCCTTTGTTTCGTACCATTTTTTATCCGGCACGAAACAGTATTCATATCTTTGATAAAAATGGCAGCCTTGCAAAAATGAAATTGATGGAATAAAATTTTAAAAACTATTTAAGTCTGAATCCAACATTTAAAATTTAATTAAAAATGGATTAAAATTAATTAGTTTTTTAAAACCAACAAATTAATTAGTTGTTAATAACAAAAATTATTAAAGTAAATTAAATCAAAAAATTAAAAATAAAAATAAAAAATTTGTCAGTACAAAATTTTCATATTTTTTAGTCATTGATATATATTTTATTGATTATTAAGAAAGGAACTGAATTAAGGACACATGGCATCAAATTTTTGAGTGATTAAGAAAATTCATTTTTCAAGGATTCAAGTCTTTCAATTTTTATAAAGTCTAATTAATTATTCATTTTCTTTTTTACAATATAACTATTTAATAAAATTAAAATAAATATTATATCATTAAAAGAAAGTTTATCTTGTAGTTAAATATAAAAATATATTATTGGTCAATTTTAGACTTGTGTGAAACACGATATAATTCAATGCACCTAATTTATTGATTATGTTTTTCTAGTCAAGTACCAAACGTAATGCCGTTTTTGCAGCAAACTTGAAGGTCGCGAGAGTACTGAAGGCAAGGCATGGATTGTGTGTTGACAAGGACAAGAGTGGCAGTGAGTCATTACCACGTGATCCGTTACAAGAAAACGCACTTTGAGTCTGAGATGTCCCGAAACACAGCCATACAAGACCCTGACTTGTACCTGGTTTTAGAAAAAGTTGTTCTTGTTTGTGTTGCTCCGTGTTACACGTCTTGGTTTGCTATTTCCTTTAAATGTCAGTGATAAGTTAAGTGCAATCAGCTAAAGAGAAGCACAGATTAACGACAAAATGGATTAGCTTACATTGAGCGCAATGGGATTGTTTTTTAAATCCAAATTAATTTAAATTTTGAGTTTATTAAATTTTGGGTCGGATTTACGTCTGAAAGATTAATTAAACACTCTAAATAGTAAATACTTTACAAAACAATGTTTCTTTTTGTATAATTATTTAAGAAAACACGTCATTTTAATATTTTTTAAAAATAAAATAATATCATTTTAATCAATTATATTAAGAAGATATTGTTTTGTGACCACGTGAACTTATTTAAACTATACGACTAATCGATTTTTAAATCAAACTTGAGTCAATTTGAAGATAGGGTTTAAGTGGAGTCGAGTTGTGTCATTAACAAGCCTACTTGGCATTGAGGAGGTTAGTGTCTATTTGAATGAGCTTTTATTAGTAAAACTTTTATAAGAAGAGTTTTTTTAAAAAGTCAACTGTTAATAAAAAAATAGATTTTTTAATGTTCAAATCTTAAAATTTTTAAGCTTAAGATTGAATCAAGTTCCTCCAATTTAAATTTAAACAGTAATCATACTTAATAGATTTAGAAGATAAAATTATAAAATTCATGTTAGACATTTTTATCCTTAGGGACAATTTTGTCTTTTCTTATTAAGTGGACAATTATTAATTATAATTTTAATTTTTAATAAATTATCAGTTAAGTTACATAATTTGATCTAATTAAGGGTAATAAAGTGATCCAAGAAATGATTTATATTAATGGGTCGAAGTCCGGGTAGACAATTGATCCTTTTTAACGTGGGCCTGGTCCATATCGATTTTGTGATGGAGGAGTCCGATATGGAAGTTATATAAAAGTTAAGGTCTCATATAGTTGCTCATATCAATCATAAGCGTACGATTCTCTCATCTGTTAAGAGAACTTGCGTATTGAACAAACTGTAGAAAGGCCTAAGCCGAGTATCGGTAAACAACTTCTTCAACTGTCCCAAGAAGATCGAAGCTTCTTTCGACATCAAAAACTGCTTAGGAATTTGGAATAGAATCAAAATCAGGTATTTCGTATTTCTTTCGTTGTTACCATTTCAAGCCCATATCTAATGTTAATTGAACTTAAATATTTGAATAATCAAATTAATTTTAAATCGTTAACTTTGCATCGAATTGAACCCAACCTAAGTTTTCATCTGATTGAGATTGGGCTTGTCTTCCTGTAAAGTGTAATATTCTGTTCGTCTGGGCCTGACAGTTCAGTAGGCCTAAAAGTGCATATCAGCATTGCAAGCCTGCTTTTAGAAGCTCATACGAATGAGAAATCAAAAGGGCGTTGTCGGGCTATGACAACAATTGACCCCAGGATTGGATTGACAAGTGTTTACTGTTTATATAACCTGACGCCTCTGGATGTGAACTCTGATAGGAAATGCAAAAACTAGACCCAATTTGAAAGTGAATGTCGTATTATTGTCGAAGGAAGGGGCTTGGCAAATTATTGGATTCGATCATCCTCGCTGCATAGTACAAGGCTCTGTTCTTTTCTACTTAACACATTATAGGAATTATAGAACATTCAAATTAAACTACTTACAAGGGCCAATGATCTAGCATGAGCGGTTCAAAGGCTCTGAAGTAGTTTCAGGGTCTCGTCTATATGCTTTTCAGGTTGGAATTGGTTATTGTAGATGAGCTGAACAACGCCTTTCTTGTCAAGAACATATGTCTGTCTTCCAGGTAATGCTCCAAAAAGATCCGATGGTACTCCCCAGTCTTTCCTGACCTTGTTACCTTCATCGCTTAGCAAAGTGAAAGGAAGCTTGTACTTCTTTGCAAAAGACTACAAGCAAGCATTGGCAGTAACTTTTCACCTCCAAATTGTTGATTGGCACAAGTTAAATAGTTGAATCCAAGATTGATTCTTACCTTGTGTGATGAGGGATCATCACCGCTAATCCCGACAACCTCAGCTCCAGCTTTCTTAAATTTCTCGTAGGAGTCCCTGAAAGCACACGCCTGCAAAGAAGTTTCCTTGTCAGTGTCTTCGATGAACTTGCGATGTTCCTAATTCTCACAAAAACTTCATTTTTTCTTTGACTTCGTTCCTAGTTACCTGTTTGGTGCAACCAGGAGTTTCATCAGCAGGGTAGAAGTAGACAACTACAGGCTTCCCTTTGAATTTTGACAGACTCACAGTCCTCCCATCCTGATCTTTCAACGTGAAGGATGGTGGTGCCTGTCCTTTGTTTACCTGAAACAAGACACATCAAACACAACCAATTCAATCAACAAGATCACCAGTACAACCCCAAGATTTCATATTTAAAGCAAATGTACCTTGGCAGAAATCATAGTGTTCACTAAAGAAGAAGAAGGAGATGGAATGCTGACAGAAGCAGCATGAGACAACCTTAGGCCATGAAACTGGGACTGAGATGATCTGGAGAGAACCGGGATGTTTTGCGAGAATGGCGAGGTTTTGGGTGCTTGAATGGAGAGAAGAGAAGGTAGGGAGTTCTTAGGTAGAGAGATGGAAGCCATTGTTACCTGAGAGGAAAACAAAGAAATGGATAAGAAATGGAACCAGGCAGAGTGAACAGTCCAAAGTTATGGTGTATATGGCTCTGTGTTATCCATTTCACGGTAAATTAGAATCGACGAAGATAAGATTCTGGTAGGTCGTCAAGGAAGGATTGGAAGAAGATGGGGATTGGGGTTGATCGTGGACAATTGCTGACCCCAACCTTCAAGCTTCAACAGTTACGGTTGCTAGGTGGCCGTACGGTCTTGACTTGTTTATATATGCCTCTATCTTATTTTTAGACCGGTGGTTATCAAATCAGTGGAATGGAATTAAATTAAATATAATATTCTTCCTTTATTTAACAGAAAAATTTATAATAAAATAAAATAAAATAAGAAGGAATGAGAGGGTTCATGTTATAGTCGATCTAATAATAAATTATAAAAAAATTACCTTTAATTTGAGGGTTTACGATAAAATATAAAATTATATATTTCACTTTATTACATTACAAACTCTTCTTCTAAACAATATTTCACGATATTATATTATAAACTATTCATTACCGCTCAAATAATAATTTTTTAAAATTATATTTTAATTTATTATAAATTATTTCGTTCTATTAAGTAACTTATGTTCAACTAACATAGCATTAGCAAAGACAATTCTAGTTTCAAGTTAAAAGGTGAAACCCATTTCGAGTGGAATTCATATTAAGTTCGATCTTAAAAGAATAATTGTGGGCTTTATGAGTCATTT
>JANZLX010000008.1:2015691-2031216 GCA_025531955.1 Erythroxylum orinocense | reverse complement strand
ATACCTTACATTCAACTAACATAGCATTAGCGAAGACAAATCTAGTTTCATGTTAAAAGATAAAACCCATTTCGACTAGAATTCAAATTAAGTTCGATCTTAAAAGAATAATTACGGGCTTTATGAATCATTTGTGTATTAAAATAATATTATTTTATTAAAAATTTTAAAAATTTAAAATTTAAAAATAATAATTGATAAAAAAGGTACATTAAATTTGTGAATATAATATAATTTAACGGTGTTGTGTATATTATTTACAAATTATTATTATATATTAATATTTACAACATTATATAAAATTAATGCAGATTGTTGTAATATCATAAAATTTAGGGCTTTTTATGCAATTCGAACATTGGCAAGCAGTCAACCTTTTTTAAGATAAAGATAAATAGAAAGGACTCATTTAAACCTCAGTCCTTTCCATAGCCCAAAACCTCACGTCAGATTGAGATTCTTCCGAAATGACTTGAAATCTTTTTTAGCGACTGACTAGTGCATTTAGGTTTTCAAGTTCTGCAATTTTTTTCGCCCCAAGGTATGATTCTTGTGCTCAAAACTTGCTAGCAAATGGAAGGTTTACAGAATTTTTTCCGTAATATTTCAAAGGAGACAAAGTCGGGGACTTCAGATTCTTCTATCCTTGGAAATCGTATCAGTGTAAATGGACATGGAATAGCGCCGGCATCTTCTTCCTCGGACTCCCGAATTTTGGTCACAAGGTGTGCTAGGTATTCTCACCATTTGTCCATCTTGATTCTTTGTGTAACCTGAACTGTCTGAAAGTTTCTGTTTTCTCTAAATTGAAATAATGAATGTCGACGTAGTAAGTTTGTGGTGGCTAGTCTGGTTTTCAAGTTTGGATTTTGCTTGCTTTCCATGATTAGCATGAAATAGTTTCTTGATCGCATATTGAAGAGTTCTGTAACGTCTGTTCCCAATTGATTGCTGAAACAAATGTGGTTTTGTGTCTTGAGATAATTCTCATTTGTGCCTGTAATTGTTGGGACTATCACATGACAAAGTGTCATTTGACAAACTTTTACTGAGAGTTTGTGTTTGATGTGCTTTAGTCCTCAAAGTGGTTTCACTGTCTCTTTTCCCTGCGAAGTTTGGTGATGGTTGATGTGCTTTTTATTGTCCAAATGCAGACAAACGGTTTCACTGTGGACCTGCTCAAAGCTATGTGCAGTGTTCTTTGTTGCCGGAGTAGTTGTCGGTTACACACTTAAAAGACGCGTTCGGAATTGGGCATCCAAGCTTCTCCGAAGATTGAAGGATGACTGATCTTGTGACATCCTTTGATTGGATAGTGAAAATGTTAGTTTATCCTGCAGCTGTTCACTAACTCTTGGATTCAAAGGCTCTTTTTTATTTAGCTTTACCTTTTCTATCCTGCAAACGCTAGTAATATCTCTTCTTACAAGTTACAAGAAAGTTATCTCCTATAAATGTGGAAAAGTGAGGAATTCAATGTTTTTTTCGAGTTTAAGGAAATCTGATGACACGTTTATTTCGTTGTAAAATCAGAGTCTGAGTTCAGGAAAAGAGTTACTAGCTCAAGTGCTTTCCTGTGCTTTTTATGTTTTTGTTTCAGAAGTTTTTGTTTCAGAACTAATTGCTTTCTATTAGAACAAAGTGAAACCATTTATCAGGGTCAAGATGGCTGAAAAATGGTGTCAAAACTGGAATTTTGATTCCCTTTTATACATATCTATGCTGTTTTGTGACATTTACTATGGGTAATGAATAATTTCTATTACATCTAACTGAGCTATAAGTAAAATATGTATGTGTATATTTTCCTCCCTTAATTTTATGCATAATTACAGAAAAACTTAGACATACAGCAGCATGGCATTTTAAATAACAGCCTTCTTCTTCAAAAATACTCCTTGTGGAACTCGAATCGTGTGGATGTTTTATGACTCAACTCATGACATATATTCTTCAATTCCTTTGCCAACATTGGAATCCCGCAGTAAAATACACCTGCAATGTCGACAAGCCTCCTTTTAGTTATAATCTTAGATATTTCTAGCAAACAAGATTAAACTAAAAGGTATCATGGCTTGGCAAAGTTATGATATTTATTTTGGGGTGTAAAACTTTATCGTATTAACCTTGTCTAGTGTTTTTGGTCAGTGCTGGTAGACAGCATATATTTAAAAATCTTCTGCATTGGATTTTATCGCCTGTCTGCATACATACTTGACCTTTTGGTTTGTGATTTTGTGATTTGGTTGATCTTGAATGTGTATTATTTACCTACTGTTGCAAATGGATGTTTTGAGGCTATCTTAGAAAACACTTCTTTCCAATTTGGCCTTGCAAAATGTGTCCTCACCTGCATGAGAATAAGCATCCAATGTTACTTCTAGGTATCTAAAATCGTATGACAACTAAATAAAAAATCTCTTCACTGCTTCAGGTTTTACATCTTATGTTGCATTTGCAGTTAATAGACTTGTAATAGTAACAACAAGGTAGGTAATAAATGGAGTTCATACTCGAGTTCCAGATAGGATATCGACCCCGTGTTTGGCATGGCTCAGAGCTTGGACCATTGTAATCAAAGTTGACCTTGCATCCCCTTCTTCATAGACACTAGTTAGGTAGTTGTGCAGCTCGATTTGACCCTGTTTCATAGATCATTTAGTTAAGGGAGACATTAAAGTAGTCACTTGTATCATGATAAAGTAAATGGACTGTTGAACAATGGAGATTGAATGTCTTCTAGATGTTTACCTTGAGATCCATCTCAGCAACTTCATTCATGACTCCTTTGAACCACTCGAAGGACCCATGTTCTCTTGTAACCCAGTAGAAATGAGCATTTCTAGTCCTGTTTGCCCTTTTCTTGCCACCTATGATGTTACTAGATGCATAACTGGTTGAACTATCATCTGATTTACTGGTTTCTGTGTTTGAATCCTGGCTAGTGAATATCATAAAATCAGTTCTTGTGGGAAAAGCAGTGAGCTGGAAACACGATGCCAAGATGTTCAAGAGATTAAAACTATACCGTTTGATATTCTGCCTGTCTGTTATTATGTAGCATATCTCTAAGAATGCTTACAAAAGGGGTGGCTCCAATTCCTAGCCCCACAAGAAGCAATACATCATAATTTTGGTAGTCCTGAGCTGGAGCCCCGTATGGACCATCAATGTAAAGTTTAGGTTGGCTGCACCAAAGCAGCGGCTTTTGACTTTATATCTTCAACCGTTAAATGGAAGTGCGAATATAAAATTGCCCTGGAATATATTACCTTTTTTGATCCACATGTCCAAGCTGACCAAATTTTGCTCTCCCAATAACAGATGGTGAATCATTAACCTCAGTGAAAACTCGCTTCAATTCCTCCGTCCAGTCTCCTACTATCCTGATGTGAACACTTAGGCAGTTATCTCCTGGTGCCGAGGTTATAGAAAAAGGGTGCCTGTAAAGTACTAAATTTTGGTTAGAGCATATAATTGAACAATGGCTTCTGGCAATACGACAAGAACTAATGAAGCTGAACTTGTTGTAAATGCTTAGAGAAATGAAGCATACCATTCAAAGGGTGAAATCTTTGGGCATTGTAGAAATATGTACTGTCCACTTTTGTACTTAAATCCTTCCGGCTTAGACATGGTTAAGCTAAAGACGTTTCCTGGCAGTAAGGACACCTATGGAGATCAATTTGTCTCCAAGTCAGTACCACATTCTTCTGAAAGGGGAACTTATGTAAGTTGTAAGAGTTTGATCACCTTTAATATTTTGACGGAGTTATGCTCTGATCTACACGTCCGCACACTCCTTTCTGCTACATAGAGCAACAAAGGAGCGGATATATACATCCATGTCTAGATGATAAAATGAGCACCCAGTATTAGTCTCTACCTAGTTAAAATGAAAACTGTGTCAAATCAACAGTGAAAATACCTACATTTTTCTGAAACCACTCGTGGGCCAAGAACAGAAGGGTTCCATGAACCAGCAGCAGAACGTAGACCAAACAAAGAAGATGATGCGAGTACCAAAATGCATTAAACCCTGTCAACCTGTTGAAGGGTGAAGGAAGTCTCAATACGTTTCTTCGGAATTGGTGCGTTGCCAGGGTGAAAGCGATGATCATTAGTGCCACCATTGAAATCCCAGTTACTCCTTCAACACCAGTAAGAAGGGATTTGTACGTGGGTCTTTTGTTGTCAAAATCAGATGCTACCAAGGCAAAATTTTCGGAAGAAGAGTGTATCAGGCGGGGGAAATCACAGACTAAATGGGTTCCGGCGTGAAGGATGACTCCAATGACTATAGCACAAGCAATCGTCTGTGAATCAAAAGAAGGAAACTTTCAGAAATTGGCAAGTTCTACAGTAAATTTCCAACTAGCCTGCTTGTAGAACCCTAATCCTGAGAAGGCGTCTCATACCTTATGAAAATTGATGTTATCATCAAAGGGAATGAACGATCTTGCCCGAGTTGACCGGAGCCAAGTCAGTGTGTTTCTACAGACTGGCAAAAGAATGAGAGCCATGTTGAACTTTAGAGTCTCTGCAGCGCCTTTAGCTGTGACCAAGCAATAACCCATAACCTGAAATCCTGCTCTGTTCTCGTACTGGATGAATTTCCAAGCGAAGAGACCACCCATTGTTAGTATCCAAAGCATCAAAATCAAGCCCCTTTGCCAATTTTCTAGAATTAGGCACTTCAATTTGAAGCTTAGCCTACGCAAAACACTTTGAGGCTTGAACGCAGTTGGGTTTTGGCTCCAACCAACAGTACTTGCTGTGCTTAATGGTCTGCTATAGTTCATGTACGTATCTCTTTGTAGTAAGAGTGTTTCCAACTGCCATAACTGGAAGTTCAAACA
The DNA here is from genome assembly GCA_025531955.1 of Erythroxylum orinocense. Classification (NCBI taxonomy): domain Eukaryota; kingdom Viridiplantae; phylum Streptophyta; class Magnoliopsida; order Malpighiales; family Erythroxylaceae; genus Erythroxylum; species Erythroxylum orinocense. Next base: position 2,026,357 of record JANZLX010000008.1, on the reverse strand, counting down.
GGGTTATTCTCCATAATAGTAGAAGGAAACATGTAAAAACTAACAAGACAAGCATGATAAAAAGAAAAAAAAAAGAGCTAGTTTTACCTCGATGTATCCTAGATTTTCAGGGTCCAGTTCTTCCATGATCAATGAAGCATATTCTTCAGCTTGTTCTTTCAGCTTGGACAATTTATTTGCAGAAGCACTAAGCATTATCAACTGTGTTTAACCACAGACACACACAGAAAAAGAAAAACAATTATAATAACTAACTGAGGCCAATTTTGCACACAATATTAGACTTGAGAAGCAAGCAACTTCGTTAGAGTACAAATGAACACATCGTGTGACATGTAAACCACTCTTCTTCCCAACTCATTTGATATTCCAAGCCTGGAGGGGTAGGTCGCCTGTATGTATTTTAAAACTCTTAAAGACATGACTATTGGCTCTCTCTCTCTGCTTAAACACAAAGGAGATACAGCTTTCCAAGGAGCAAAACCAATTCAAAATATAACAATTTCCCTCTGTTGGTAAACTGTAACAATTGATCACTTGCCCAGAAGCCAAAACTCTCAAGTATTTGGAATTATTTTACTTTGGAAAATGTTTATATTGATCAGTAAGTAGTAAAATTTTTCTTTTACAATAGAGATCGCCACAAATGGAAGCTGGTTACCTCTTGAACTTCGTCTCTTGTGATTCTGCCATCTTCATTGCTATCTGCCCTGCAAAGCATCGCACCAGAAAAAACAATCGTCGTTTTATTTAGTTTCTAAATTGAGACAAAGCAGTGAATGTGAAAGGTTGGCAGAGACCCACATGTCAAAGAAAATTTGAAGACGTGCATCGAAGCTTTGGTCCGAAATCTGCAACCAGAACTCACGAAGCTCCTCTTTTGTGATGCGACTTAATCTTTGCCTTCTCCTCCTTGCCAATGCATCAAATATACACACCGCGAACTCCTTAGAGTCCACCATTCCTACATCAATAAAGTACTATCAAACCTTAAGGCTTAAAATTTGAAGTTATGGCAATAGTCCGAACAGTTCGTAAATTACAGTTACATACCTATACATTCACCGAAATCTTCTCTCGCAAGCAATCCATCTTTAGCGAGCGAGTTGAACCGTGACTCAACTCTTCTCCACATCGCCTCCGAGTCAGAAACTCCCACCGTGTTCTTACTTATAAACCTCAGCCCTTTCAACGCCCTCTGCGCACTCGACCTCGTCCGTTGAAGCTTTGCTTTCATCTTCCTAGCATCCCTCGCCGATAGCGTACGGTCCTCTATGTCCGACGACGTCGTCCGCCACGATCTCGACCGTAGCCACCCGAACTTCCTCCTTATCCTCGACGTCGTTGACGATAAGCTCCTCTGTAGCCTCGACGTCGTAGGGGTTGGATTAGCATTTACGCTGCACACCACAATCGACTCCTTGTCCAGCTCAAGCGTCACCTCTACTAAGTCCTGCTCGTTGTTCCTCCTCAGGTCGTTGAGGAATATAGGCAACATTGCACCGCCGACCTCGAGGTCTCCGGCTGCGCCGGAATCGTCGTAGTCCTCCTGCAAGTCGAAGCAGCGACTATAATCCGAAAGCCTGGAGCTCGTTCTTCCAAACGACGGAGACGACGTTCTCATTATTTTTTCCGGTGAGCAGTTGCCAACCTCACTTCTTAATACCTATTGTTCCTCAAATTCCTTTGAAATTATGCACACAGCCTCGGAGAATATCAGAACTAAGCATAATAGCATTAAAAAAAAGAACAAGACAAACACCTCCCAACCGATCTCTACCCACGATTTCAACGCCTATGTGTGCCTCTCTAGCTTGAAGAGACGCAAGCAGTAGTTGGGTTTCATTTCATCAACACCTGCATTATATTCCGCCATTAGTTTTTAGGCCAATCAGTAGAAGTAGACCACCAATTCATCAAAACATTACTATAATCCCAGTCCAATCATTGTTTAATTTGTTAAATACTAACAATAATCTATAGAACCAGAGACTATAATTACAGATGAAGACTGAAGTTTTTACCATGCAATGCAACAGTTGGGTTTCATAGTCACACGTACATTGTGAGAAGAGCCAGCTAACTTTGGTAGGAACTAAGGTGACGACTTTGTCACGTATATAGTTGTTCCCGTGGAATTATTCTTTCTTTTTTTTTATTGGACGAAAAGGAATTATTAAGAAATAACAACATTTTAAAAATCATGAATTTATTAATTAATCGATTTATTTTTAAAAATTAATAAGTTTATAATATTCTTTTTTATTAAATTTTAAATTTTTTATGACGCCTATTTTTAAAATACTTAAATTTTATTCAATTTTTAAACAATCTTACGGTAGACTGTTATACTTTTTAAACTTCAAATCTCTTGTTTTACCGATTTAACTCTTAGGTCAGATTTTTACAACGTCGAAAAACAATTAAATAAGGGTTAGGTAGTTATCTAATTAAAGGAAATATCAATTTATAATAGTAAGGTCAAAAATTGACTCGGATTTTTATATACTCAATACCAATTTATTATTAATTTAATTTAAAACTCGGATTATTCCTTTTGGCAGAATCACACGAATTTTCTTTGCTGTGCACAGATAAATCATGCCGACTATGCCGATTCTCACCTTTTTGTTACGAAGGTCTTGTTCTGGTACTTTTTGTATAATAATTTATAAATTATTTCAGTAATTCATAATTTAAAATTAAATAACCGAGTTTTATGGTTAACTGCCTAACCTTATTATCTATAATAAGAGTTGGTAGGGACGGTGTTGAACTTGAAAACCAAAATGCGAATTTTGGTCCAGCTGTCCATATATCTGAACAGACTCATGTGTATAATAATCTAGCTAGTAGTTGTATTTCATGTCTCCCACTCCTCCTGCCATCCCTATATCAAACTACCTCTTTTTATGTATATAATATTGTCTCGAGTAGTTGGTTTATACATCCATCCTACGCGTATAATCTCTTCATCCCACTAATTACTTGATTCCGTTAATCATTAATCGATCCTGAATCATACTCCACTTGTATGAAACTAAACGTGGAAGATAATTAACTTGGTTTACACAATATGAGATCATATTATGTGTCTTATAAGTTGGTATATAATCAAGAGGGACTTGTCTGGACATGTATTATACAGGTCTGTTGGCCAAGTAGGGAAGAAACGAAATCCTAACTCTAAAAGGCAATAAAGAATAACAGAAATTGGTGAGGAGTAATACACGAAAGCTAAGGCAAGCTTGGAATGCAAGGGAGGTCACTAATCGAGAAGAAAATGACTTCCCTTTTTCATGCAAAATCTGAGTCCAAAACGAGGAAGTACATCCGTGTGTCCTGAAATGCTAATATTGTTCGTGTAGTACCTTATCATTTCATTACCTTTTTGTACTTCCATCAACTATAATTGAGTAAGAATGTGATTGATAGATTAAACCAAAAGTAGTTAAACCCCAAATCGCAGATGAGTTGGTAGGAGGTTCTCTTAGCTTAAGTGAGGTTGTGGGTTTGAATCATCCTTATGTATGTAGTTATTTAAAATTTGGAGTCAGAACTTTGCCTCTCACAAGAAACCTACCTAGCTTGAGCAGGAATTAGTTTGGGTGTGAATGACTTAAAGGTACTTTCCCTATAATTGGAACCCTCCTAAGACACCTTATAAAAAAAAGTAATTAATAAAAGTAAGCCTTTTTTTTTAATTTTCCGTGGTAGGTGAATGAGGGTTGGTAGGTAAGTGAGATTGTGAGTTCGAATCACCCTCATGTATGCAGTTATTTAGAATTTGGAGTCAGAACTTTGCCTTGTATGCAGTTATTTAGAATTTGGAGTCAGAACTTTGCCTCTCACAAGGGACCTACCTGACTTGAGCAGGAATTAGTTTGGGTGTGAATGACTTAAAAGTATTTTTCTATAATTGAGATCCTCTTAAGACACCTTGTAAGAAAAAAAGAACAAAAGTAATTAATAAAAGTAAGTTTTTTTTTTTTAATTTTTCATGGTAGGTGAATGAGGGTTGAATTGGAATTGAATCCCTTATAGGTTGGAATTGAGTACCTTATGGGTTGGATCGAACCCAAAATCCTTTTCCAAGTCTAAGCCCGTTTAAAAAGTAATAAAGAAGACACTGACAAAGCAACAAGCAAGACGATTTGATAAAGTTTGCTCGACTCGAATTGAAGTCAATAGATTCAGCTCGAGTTGATTATGATCTAGATCAGACTCAGACTTTTTTTTTTTCGAAAATTTCAATTCAATTCATTTTTACCTTTCATCAATGTGAAAAAAAAGGCATTATTTCATTTTATCAATTTTGATTCGAAACTTAAATTATTATTAACGGAGTTAGAATTTAATGAATTCGAATCAAAGTTAAATTTATTCTACTCAAATCGAGTTCGATAAATTCGACAGGCCCGGAATCCAAAATGACTTCCTGGCATCATTTAGCTGTTGCGGCGTTAGTGTCATCAACTTCTGCTGCTCTCAGTCCAATATTTAGAAACAGCATTTGAATACATTAACAACCGCACGAGATAATTACCTCAGAAGCATAAAAGCTTTAACATTTATTATATTCTTCTTGTTGGGGACCCTGGAATCTAGCTAGTTCCTGGTTATTTATTACAACTCATTCTTCAATGCATTTAATTCTGGGAATGACCAAAGATATTGAATTTGGTAATTCTGGGGTTCCAATGAAATCGGAACACGACTTTTGCGGATTGAATTTGATTTAAAGTCTATTGTGGTTGATGTTAGTTTGCTTAGGCATGACTTATTTAAAGGGAATAAGGGGTTAAGAAGTCGAGATGAGAATTTGTGACGAAGGAGAAGGAGAAGAAGAAGCAGAATAATGTTCAGTTTGTTTATTTATTTAAGGAACTTCGATTCGATTCGATGGCGTCGTCCTTCATTGAATCCACCAACTTCCCATGGCGACTTTCAGTTTTCACGTGAAAGCGACGAGCTGACAGGTTCTTGTCGTTTTTTTATATTGCAACAAAATCTTGACATTGAATCCTTGAGATGCTGTACCCAACCAACTCTTTTGACTTTAAAACCAGAAACGAAGTTTAGGTTCTAACAACAACTTAAAATACTTGTCATTAGGATGGTAACAAACTTAACCCATTCAACTCCGATCCAATTCAATTTCAATTTTAATTAAATTTAAATTAATTAATTAGGATGGTGTCTAAGGTCTGTGTACTTGCTAGAAGTTGAGGTTGTTTGAGACTTTGAGAGTACGAAATCAGAAGCAGAAAGTACAGTTATGTAGGCTTAGTGTTCCTAAGAAAATGAAATTGTGGCCTAGCTTTGTCCTATGCTTTAATCAGTAGTCCTTCGACTGTACTTTCACCTGGTAGAGCAACTTCTAGGCAAAAGATGAAATTTCTATAGGCATTAATATAGTAATCCAATTGATGGTAGGAGTTCCTTATTGGAAATGTAATACAGGGTTTAGAGATTTTCATTGTCATCTACTCAGTTTCTATTTTGTACTATAACGTAATGTATAGTTGTTGTCCTCGTGATTGGGGACAGATGACAAAACAAATAAATCTTGCCTCAAGGTCCTGTTTGGTTGCTGTCCCCGATATTTTGTCTTCTGTCCCCAGATGATAGAGACAAAATATTTTATACCTCCGAAAATTGGAGGACAAGAACCATTTGTCTCTGTCTCAGAAAGCAAAGCTCATGCGTTGTCAAAAATAACCCCCATCGTCTCTCGGTTGTCGTCTAGTTCTCTGGCATGCCCCCGTCTCCCTCAACAAAATCACTCCTCTTTCTGTCGACAGTCAACTGTCACACCTTCTCTTTCGCACGCTGTCCTTCTTCTCCAACACCTTTGTCTCGACAGTGAAGTAAGGCTTGTCTGGTTTCAAAACCTTGTTGTCTCTTTCTGAAGGTTTCATTGAAATTGGCCTTTGCTTCTAATCAGAAAAATGAGATTCTACACTATTATAGTTTGTAATGCTTGATGCTTGCAGATCTACAAAAAATTTTCTGGGTTTTGAATCATCCGGTGATTTCCTTTCAAAGTTTTTAACCTTTGTCTTTTTTCTGTTTAGGAATTTTGGGTTGTTGTTGATCGGTGAGAGGTTGATATATCTCCAAAGATTATCTTGTGTTTCTTTTGACAGGTATTTCCATTTTTTTGAAATTAATTTGCATTATGCTATCATGTATTTGACAGTGTTTGGCAACTTTGGGTTATGCTATCATGAATCTGATTGTGTTTGGCAACTTTGCAGTATGCCTTGTATTTTTGGATAAATATTTGGCAGTGTTTTCGTATAATGAGAATTTTGAATTGTCCAATTGTTGGGTTTCCTTCTAAAAGGATTGTACTGGGGTTGTTGTTAATTTTATTGTCTGAAACATTATAGGGGTACCCATCTAAGGTTCCTATGAATACGTCATCACATTATTATTCTTCTTATGGGAATATTGATTAAAAGTTGTCACTCTGTAGAATAGACCATAAGAGAATATTTATTATCATTTCAAACTAGTGTAGTTGGTCAGTTTTTGTTAAACATCTGCACATTGTACTTATGTGTATAGTTTTCAATTATGATTTTTGCTTGTACTTGTCACAAATCATCATTGCCCAAGTTAAAGATCTTTTAGTTGTTTTGTATGGCTCTCTGTACAATGATACATGTAAAATAGTATAATCTCTTTTGAAAAGTAATGTAACTAACTTTTGAGTAATAAACTGATATCTTGCTTCTATCTTCATTTATTGATTCCCTTACTTTTCTTTGCATTCTAGAATTGCAATTAAATCATAATGAGTAAACCTTAAATTTGCAAGGAAGATGGATTAGTATTATAGGAATTAAAGAAATATTGGTCTTATTCAGTGTAATTCCTTTGGTGCTTAGCAGGCTTTTGATCACAATCTTCAATGACGAAAACCAAATCACAAGCAGGTTGTTCATACCAAAATAGAAAATCATCTAAACATCTATCATAACTTTCATGTAAGGCTAAGCAACCAATAACATAAAAAACTCAAATTAGAAATTAGCAACATTCGGCTAAATGAGATTAGCATATATAACCACCTAAGCATGGAAAGACAGAACAAGCAAGGAAATGTCAATATTGTTAATATGGAAACCAACTATGAATTGTAGTGCAATACAAAAATAAGAAGGAATATTATTGTAAAATTCAGTTATCACAACCAAGTAGGAATTTTAGTGCATAAATAGAAAGCAATGTCATTGCAAAATAATGAACCTTATACAATAAAAAGTACTTTAAGGTAATGTTCAATGGTGGAGCTGCTATTGAACCATTTTTAATTGGAAACATTTGACCCGTATAGGTTTTCTCACCTATTGGCACTAAACTTTCTTTTGAGAGTGATTGCTTTGCTTGAGTTACTTGTGGAGCATATGCACTTGCGGGTTTAATAGCCTTCCTAAATTTAAGTGTTACTTGTTTAAGTGTTTGGCTACTGAATAAGAGCATGACATCTATTCGAATAAGAGCGATACAATTTAAATCCAGAAACTTAACCAATAAACCCAAATAAACAACTTAACTAATTAGTTCATTGGCTTCTATTGAACTTCTCATCCAACTAAGAAGAAGTGTATTGTAGTTCTATCCATTTGTAGTCGAATTGAGTTATAAAAGTAATGGTTCTATATGATTGCTCACTCAATTGATTTCACAAATTCTTAAATGCAACTCAAGAACTTTCTTTCTTACTCACACAATATACTAAATGCTAATATTATGCTCACACATATATGATTGTAATGAAACTCTTTTAATAGCTGACTTGAACTTTAAATTTAGAGTGGAAATTAATAGCTAGTTCTGTACTCCTTATACAATATTGCAATTAGTAATGCATTTATGTTTAAAATCCTTCAACCTTGTTTAAAATCCTTCAACCTTGTCACCCTATCCACAACCTTGGCTCAATGGTGAGAGGCGAGCGTTTAAATGCTACAAAACTGTGAGGTTGAGGGGTCGCGAGTTCAGAAAATACTAAAGCGGACGATACCGATTAAGGTTGTGGTAGCGTGTAGGTACAGGGTACGCAGCACAGTCCCAACAATTAAAAGGCATCTTTTAATGTTGGGTCTGTGCTACGTACCCTGTACCCACACTCGACCACAACCTTAATCGGTATTGTCCGCTTTGGTATTTTCTGGGAATCGAACTCGCGACCCCTCAACTTCACAGTTTTGTAGCGTTTAAACGCTCGCCTCTCACCATTGAGACCGCACGAACCCAACAGTTTGCTTACAAATACAGTAATAACAGTGTCATTTGTTTATAGAAAATTACTACTTAGTAGATGCTGGCTATACCAACGATCCTGGATTTCTTGTACCTTTTAGAGGCACAAGATACTATAATTAAAAGTGGGTAAGAGATGGAAGGGCACCTAGGAACCGAGAGGAGCTCTATAATAAGAGACACTCATCTACCAGAAATGTGATTGAGTGTGCATTTAGTTTACTGAAAAAAAAGATGGAAAATCCTTAGAAATCTATCTTTTTATTCAGCAACCACTCATGTGCACATAATTCTTGCATGCTGCCTTCTGCACAACTTTATTACATTGCATATGACTTATGATCTAGCAGAGCTTACCCCTCTAGAAGTTGAGAATATGCTAATTGGAGAAGATGTATCTCTCCTTAAAACTGTTGATCGTGTTGAGACAAGTAATGAATGGAGTCAATGGAGGGAGGATTTAGCTACGAACATACTTGATGAATGGAGAAGAGGCCATTAAAATGTGGACTTTCTTTTAGTTAATGTTTAGATTGAGTGAATTGCGGGTTTAAATGTGGTTAAATTTCATTGCAACCATATTGAGGGTTTGGTTTAATTTCTCCTTCTATCGTTCATTTTCATTACAACTGAATATTAGCAGACCATGAAATTGTTGTTTGATTGTTTTCTTTGAACTTAATCACATTTTATTGTTAATGAGCATTTTTATATTAATTTTTGGTATATAATTTGCTAAACTATTGTCTATTTAATGTTTAAATTACACTAATTAAGAGTTATTTGTTGTAATTTCATGCACAAATTTAAAGAAGAAAAAAGAAAAAAGTTAACGTTTTTTAGTGGCCAAAAACGCTAACGTTTTGGCCAAGAGAACAATGAGAAGTGTGTATAAAACAATAGCATCAGCTGACATGGGGACAAGAAGATAACTGTCACAGAAAAGAAGAGGAGGCTGGCGTGAAAATTTGAAAAAATGCAGGAGAGGCGTGAAGACAAAAAAAATAATAATTAAACAAGGAGGCTTAGGCATGAATGAGGGGTGGAGTTAGTCAAAACGATGAGACAAAAAAAGAGAAAAATAACAAGTAGCTAATGGCGTGGACTGGAGAGGAAAAATACAAAACCAAAAGCAACTCCTCATTGCACCACCAATCAACATTCAACAGCAAAAAGAGAAAATACTAGGAAGAAGACAACTAAAATAGCAGATAAAGACAGTGCAACGTTTGTGGACCAAGAAACCAAGCATGACAAAATTGTCACATCAGCGTAAGTGTGAAGGTGCTGTGTAAAGACGTTAGCTGAAGGAGAAGAACAACGCTACAACCGTTTCTCAAGACTCCACAGACAATGACACACACGTTAGTAGTTGGGAAGTTGAAGTTAAACAACGTTGACATCTAGACTAAATAAAAAGATCCACAAACGTTGAAACAAGCGGGGTGGCTTTGGGGAGTCTTGCGAGAGTGGAGCTGTGGCAAAGGGGAGAGTTTTACTCCATCGACCACTAAACATACAACCCTCACTCACAATATATTCATCAACTCCATCACTCAAGGACGAAACTCTTCAATCATTTACAGCTACACATGAAGTAGCACCTGGTGGTATGAGCAATAACTGAAGATAGCTGGTGGCTTGATGAAGACGTGAGCAGCTGGTGGAGACCAAAGGAGGATCGTTAACTGCTTGTGAAGGAAAGACTTGTGAAAGACACGTGAGCTGGGAGAAAAAGGAGAGCAACGCTACACTAATCACTAGCTGGACTAGGAGACTCACACAACGTTGGGCAGCAAAACGTTGAACTGTTGGTGGACGAAAGCAGCTGGTCGAAAGGCTTAAAAAATGACACTCACATGAAGAATTAGTGCAACAGCTAGCAGTAAGGGAGAAGTCACAGATGTTAGTTGGAGAAGTGGAACGTTGCAATTGAGATTAAATAAATGTTAGCTGAAGAGTTAGACTATGTTGAAGCATGAGATGGACTCCACTCACGTGAATCAACGCTGCTGGTGAAGTGGAGGAAAGACACGTTGAAGGAGAGGAGGCACCTTATTAATTGTTGCTTCAACACTCAACACAAACGTCACACACAAAGAGAGGAAGACACGTTGTTGTTGAGTTTAAAGGAGGACGCGAGCAGTTTATAGAGAAACACGTAGAGAGCTGGAGAAAAAGCAACGTAGAGCTAGAGAAAAGCATGCAAGAGCTGGAAGAAAGGGGGTATTTTTAATTTTTATTTTATTATTTTGATTGTGTGGTTTTAATCAATACAAACATATATTATGATAATGATTTATGTTACATTGATTAATATGTGTGAGTAAATTTTTCTTTTCGGTTAAGGTTAAGATTGATATTGGATTAGGATAATTTTTGTGGTATTGAT
>JANZLX010000008.1:1971760-1983723 GCA_025531955.1 Erythroxylum orinocense | reverse complement strand
ATTTTAAAGTTAGGAATAAGTAAAATTCAGGATTTATTAATTAAGGATTTAGGTAATATTTAATTTAATTATTTTATCAGTTTATTTATTTTATTTAAGGAAATTAAAATTATTTATTTAATTAATTTTGAACATTTTTAAAAGAAGATTAAGTTCCATAAAATCACGTTTGGATCCAACAAAATTATCTTCCTTACATATGATGAGTTTAATTTAAACATTTTTAAACGATATAATTTAATTTAAATATTATAAAATATTAAAATTCGACCTATATTTAAATATAAATGACAGGGTTAATTATGCCTTTTAAACCAAAATTTTATTACCGACATCATTTGATTATTACAATTGGTTATTCTTGGCATTTTGTCAAATAAAAAATTGAATTTATAAAGATTGAAAATAAGTTAAAATTTTAAAATTTGTATGTTCAAATTAGATTGAATTTTTTAAACCTTAAAAATATTCATAAACATGAAAAAATTCAATCCAATCCAAATCTAAAATCAAACTCAAATTTTTTAAAAAAATTTAAATTAGACTTTGAGCTTTATAAGACTAGAGATAACAGGCTATATTTTTTAATGGATCGACCCATAGACTAGTCCAAGCCTGGACCTAATGTTCAATGTTGTATGTAACATAGATTAGATTATAATTAATTGCAATGAGGTGGCTTACAAATGTTGGGCTCAAAGTTTCAGATAATAGTGTGATTTAGTCTAATTTAAATTTAATAGAAAATAATTTTGATTTTGATTTAAGCTTCAATTTAAAGATAAAACGAGTTAAAATGTCTTGAACAAGTCAAAATTCAACCACGCCTAATAAAGTCAGATTAAAACTTGATAATGATAAAAGAGCCTAATTTGATTGAAGTCATAACATATCTTTGATTAAAACTTTATACTAATTAATTACGCTCTGATGACATAATGATGATAAAATTTCAGTTACCAAATTATGCTTTTGCATTATTAGTGTAAGTGAATGCTAATAAGCTGCACGATTAGACAGCACTAGCTATCCTTGGACCGGATAAAGAACAAAAATAAAAACAAGAAATAGCCGCAGAACATGGCTCATGTAAATGTTCCAAAAATTGTGGAATAAAATGCTGCTTTTAAAGGGATTTGGGTTTGAATTTGGACACAAAAAGAAGCAATCTTTACTGAAATTCAACGCTCGATACAAAAGTGATTACAAGGCCGCCAAACGAGAACAGAACAAAGTAAGTAAAGAGCAGTGGCATTCACAAGATTAGAGACATTGCTCGTCTAATCAGAAATGTGAAATGACACATTATTCCCAGCAATTAAGAAACACCTTCCATTTGGCTAATCTTTTCTCCGCTTTAATCACTTCGAGTTACTCAATGGTCAAAGGAACAGACTCAGCCTGCAAAGACATCACAGGTCACAGAATAAGTACTTGTCTGGAGTACAGCAAACATTGGTGCAGGGTAACTGAAGAAATGAGGGAGCTTACCAATTTGCGGTACTTAAGAGCATAGAACATTTCGAGGTAGCGACGGCTCTCGAGACGATCCAGCTTGGATACGTGTTTCCAGAACCCGTAAACTCCTGTCAGGGTCAACAGCCTCTGAGAGTAAATTTGCCAGGTGTATCTGTGAAGCAAAACAGACAATTGAACGATGGTTAGCTGAGGCTTTTGAAGACATACTAAGCACGACAGCAATAGTGATGCAACGCAGTGATCAACTCACTTCTCTTCAATACGTTTCAGTCCGCCTTGAGAGATCTTATCCCAGTGAGAAGGATCGGCCTTACACTTCTCAAAGAAGTCAACAAGAAGCTGAGCAGCTTGTTGACCATGGTAAGGATCAATGTGGAAACCTGATTTTCCATGAACAATGATCTCCGCTGGACCACCTTTGCAGGTAGCAAAGGTTGGCAGACCACAGGTCATGGCCTCCACAACAGTCAACCCGAAAGCCTCGTACAATGCAGGCTGCACAAAAACTCCCTTTGTGTCACAAATGCAACGGTAGAGTTCACCATTTCGCACGCGGTCCATTTGGGAAGAAATCCATCTGAACTGGCCATTAAGGTTGTATTGCTCGATAAGACTATACATTTTCTTCATCTCTGCTTGCTCTTCCAGATCTTTAGACTCCTTTCTTCTATCGCCACCAACTACAACGAGATTTACAAGTTCCCGAAGCCGTTTATTCTGTCCGTACCATTCTACAAGGCCAGTTAAATTCTTTACTCTGTCCAGCCTTGCCATGGTGAATATGATAGGCTTAGATCGGTCTTTAAGCACACATCTGTCAAAGGGAAATGTAACAAACAGTTAAGCTTCTCATCTTCTACAACTTCCAAATAAGCTCTGCAAATGTAAACAAGAAAATTAGGATGGAAACTAACAAGTGTTCTTCATTCTCAACAGGGCTGTAAAGAAGTTCCTCAATTTCTGAATGGAAAGAAGTGAGCCTTCGTTTCTCTTCTGTGTATGAGAAGTATATACTCATGTCAGCTCCAGGGGAGACAATGTTGAATTTGGGGTCAAAAACATCGATCCCATGAACAACTCTGTACAGGCCGGGAAGCGTAAAAGCCGTGTGGCTCTCATATTGGCCAACCGTGTCCTTGCTGAAATTGTGAAAGGGTAATAATAAGGATAAAGTTTAGCTTAAGTGTACACTAGTAATTATGCAGGGCAAGCAATAAAGATAGGAGCTATCACCTTCCAGCAATCTCTTGGAATGTGCTGGTGATGATAAAATCAGTATGGTTCATGGCAATGAGATCAGCTGTGAACTGGCAAGAGAAGTGATACTTCTCATCAAATTTCTTCCAGTAGATGTCCGATTCAGGGTATTTTGTTTTCTCCAGAGCATGCGCAATGGTACACTGCAAAAGTTGCAGTGTTAAATTTCTCAAGTAAAACAACCATTTACCAATATGAACAATTGTTGACATAGGAAAGTATTAACCTCTGTAACACCTAGTTTATGTGCTAACAACGAAGCAACAATGTTTCCATCACTGTAATTTCCAATGATCAGGTCGGGTTTGCCCTGCAACTCCTTGGCGATTTCAGCTGCCACATCCTATAAAAAGTACAAGTAATTCTTTGAGCCTATCAAATTACAAACAAAAACTACCGATAATGTCAATGCACATCAGGCAATCAAATGATTCACCTCAGTGTAAGTCGCTAGGTAGGGCCACACTTCAAATCTGGAGATCCATTTGCGAACAATTCCCTTCTCTGTTCTAAAGGGTACTCTAAGGATATCTGAATATTCTGTTCCATATACTTTCTCCATTCGCTGGCCGCAAGTGGTTCCTGCGGCGTCAGGAAGAAGGCGAGTGATCTACAGACAAACCAAGAAAGAATAAGCATGGGAGACAGTGAGCAAATCAGAAGTCTGCAAGACTAAACTGCATCAAATACACATTAAACTTGATTTCTTACAATGAGGATACGAGGGGTGATATCCAGTCCCTGTTGCTTAATACGTTGAAGCATTTCAGTCTCCAGCGCACGAACTTGATCCAAGATATAGACAACCTAGAGCATAAAAAAAATTTAATAAACAAAAACACTCCATTGAAGGGTATTCAACAAAAAGGACAGATTGAAATAGGATTATGACTAACTTGGCCTCCAGTGTCAGGATAACCCAAAACATTGTCTTGTGCGAAAAAACCGTGAGGAGTCATAATCACAACGTTAAAGACCATAGGAATTCTACCAAGAAATGTCTCGAGAGTGCAGGGATCGGGTGCCTCTAGAAGATCCAGAAGAAGTCTGATCATCTCTAGAACACGCCCAGCGGTATCACCCCATCCTCTCTCCAAGCCACTCTCCTGAAACCTGTGCTCGAACTCAGAGTATGGAGTTTGTTTTGGCAGTGTAATCAGATATTCCTCTGCCTTCCTCAGGACATAGTGCAGTGCGTTCAGGTTCTGGATTCTGTCATTAAGCATCATGTTCTGCACAAAAGATCCGAGTGATATAATTAGCAATAAGATTATAATGACACAGCTTCCCAAACTGTACTCTGATCCAGATAATAATTTAAGCTTCCAATTCATGCAAGGATTAAGGCTTTTTTTAAAGACAGCATTAGAGCACATACCTTTCCTTTGTGGCAGTGAACCTTGAGAAACTCAAGCAGAGGGTGCAAGCTCTCCTTGTCATGAAACAATTTGGCAGAAAGATGGCGATTGAGGAACTCCACGCCATTGCCAATGTACTTCTCTAGAGTTGGACGTGGAAAGCTTGCGTTGAATGGTTCAAAGTCCAACTCCAGAACAAAGTTGCCGTTGGAGCTGCACAAATAATACAGACGATGTTGAGATAAAAGCTAAAAACATGAATCGAACTTCAGAGAAAACACAAATCTCACCTTCCATCAACAAGCTCCTCCTTGAAGTGGAGATATTCAGCAACTCCCAACTCCTCGACGACGAGTGCGTGGACATTCACTCTGATGTACTCCCACACACCAGGCCTTGGGCGTACAGCAAGAGCAACCCATGGGGGCAAAACGATTGCTTCCTAAAGATTACAGGATCAAGAACAAAAAAAGAGTCAAAACTCATGTTACACTTCAAACCACAGAGCAATCAATGCATGTGTGATCAAAGATCACCTGTGTGGCTCTCAGGACTTCACCAAATGTACCATCAGCTAGTATCTTTCTGTTCTCTTCAGAGATTGCTTCGAACTCAGCAATAATATGATGGTTCTGAAGAATTCCTTTTCCCTTAGCTTCGATCCTACAATAAAATCAGAATTACATGAGCTTTTCGTCCTGTTTGTAATCTGACGCTACCTAGCACGAATTGCCAGATCATGGATTCAGATAATACCTTGCAAGTAAAGCCACAAGCTCGTTGCGGTGACCTTTTAGCGTATCATCCAAACGTTCGCGGATGCTGTGAACGCGAGTGAGCACACGTTCAGCCATAGATCTTCAGAGGGTCTTAGAAATACCTTTTTAAAGTGAAACACAAGACAATTATTGGTAATAAGAACATGAAACAAACCCAGGAACTACAGAGTATAAATGAATATAACAGAAGCAGAAAGCAAAAAAAAAAACCAAAAAGGATCTCAGATATATTCTATGTTCAAACCAACTGCTTAATTTATTATTCATTACAATGCAAAATATTGTTGCAATTACTGTCTTAAATAATGCAAGAGGATATCGGAAGAGATCTCTGCCATTTCAGGGTTCTTGCTGCAGCAAAGCAGGAAAAAAAAAAGAAACTTTTTCTATACAAAAGTAAGGTTGCTCAGAGAAGGGAAAGACCTTTGGTTTTAGTAAGATCAGAAGGAAAAGAAATTCCCAGAAACAGGAATACTGTCAAGAAGAGAAGAGAAAACTATTATGCAGATAAGAAAATTGTGAGAAAGTTCTCAGTTGGAAAACAGAAAAAGGAATCGACCCAAAAGAGGGTAGGTATCAATTCTTGACAATGAAGAAACAGAGACTAATTTTCATCCTTCTTCCTGTAAGGTCAAAATCAGATAAAAAGAACAGAACTTTGTGACCATCAAAAAACAGAGAGAGATTGCCGCTAGAAGCTGATGCCAAGGTGTTTTTCGAGAAAAAGGACTGATTCTAACAACGTTACAGCAAGGAGTGATGCAGATTCAGGTTCAAAATGTAATGATCTGCACAGTTTTTTCTCACACAAACTAAAACAGGGTCTTGACTACATAAGAAGCAAGCACTTTTAACAAAAACATGGTGTATTTGCCAAACAAGCAGAACAGAGTCTCGTTTAGCATTCAAGAAGGCTACGATCACAGCATCTCTCCATGAACCAAACCACAAGACATTAACCAAAGAGCCAGAAGATCACTACAAAAAACAGAAGACTGAGAAAAAGAAAGATACGAAAAGAAAAGGCAAGAAACGCACCTAAAAGAAGCGAGAAAACGAACAAAATAACGCAAAAACAGGAGGAATGAGAAAGCAAAGTGAAATGATGTGGGTGAGTAAAAGACTAGACCAAGCCAGAATTTATAGAAAAGCAAAGGAGCCTGGAGCCTGTTGGGATGTCATGTGAAGCAAAATATAAGAAACCAAAGGGTAGGTACAAAAGACACAAAAAAAGAACCAAACCAAAGCAAACGTAATAAAAATCCACAGCTTGAAACTCAACCAGTCAAAGTGAACCCAAAAAAATCAAGTGTAAAACGATACACTTGGCCACTATGCAAAAACACCTTGACGTTCAAGCCACCTACCCAGAAGAAAAAAGGGTCCTCTCTTCAAACCGTTAAAAACTTAAATTGGTAAGACAAGCTTTAATGGCGGTTTTGGGTGATGCCACTGAAGCTTCAAATAAAGGTCGGTCCTATATAGTTATAATCTTAACAAAGGTGTCATAATAATACAGGACGTCATATGTAGCAGTCAAAGTGCAGAATATCCTCTGTTTTCGATAACTTGTCATAACATTATCAATAGAGCACTACCTCGTAAAGTTTACTACTTTTTTTTGCCCTTGTGCAAGAGGTAGAAGAGAATGCGGTAGTTTCTACTTTCTTAAGTGGAAAGGGTCAGAAATTGAAGGGTCACAGTCATGAAAATGGCGTGAGCCCTGAACAGAGGATCCATGCGGCGAGCAAGCTGACAATTACGAACTGCAAAAACAATGCATGTACTCTGTACCTATATGCCTCGTGTGTGCCGAGTGGTCTGTAGGACATGCCAAAACGAAACAGAGGAAGCCAGAGAGGGAAGGAGTATCCAAGAAGAACATATCATATCCCAATACCATAATGAACACAAAAACTAGCAAGAACTTTATGCGTGATCAAAACAAGAAAACTCAACCATAATTTTACTCAAAATGCCCAAGTTACTACCTTTGGAAACAGGAGATTAGGATAATAATATACGCAAAAAACGCACGAAACGCAAAGAATGGAATGGGAAGTGAAGCGAAACGAATGATGAAGATGAAGGGCTAGAGTGAGACCCTTTTATACACGAGCCAGGATGAAAATGGATGCATTCGCTTGCTGGTTCAACTCATGCACCTTCCGAGAGGGTCACTTGCATTAGATGAATTGTTTAAGAATATTGTGAATTGCAAATTGTGATTAATCAGTTGCAATGGCTCTGTCCCCGAGACCAAAACCATCGACAGTGTTGCTTGCTTCCACCTTTTCAAAACCGCCCTTCCCCTTTTCCTGTGGCTAAGGCTAACCTCTGTTTTTTCTTTTTTTAAAATACCTTTATCCATTTTCTGACCATTTTTAAGTATCCATGCCAGTTGCAGTTTCCTCTTTTTCTAAATTTTTATATTTTTTCCTTTTAAAATTTTAAAAATTGTAATGCTTCCAAATCCACGACCGCCACTTTCATGTTTAAAGAAAGAAACATCAGCCGTCCATTTGGCACTGTTCATCAGGGGTATTCTCGTCTTTTGCGGAAGAGGTTTCGCTTCGTACTTGAAACCCAGGAGGAAAAAAAAGCACTGATTTGTGATGACGTGGGGTCCGATGATTGGGCAGTGCCCGGACAGGACTTCACAGTAGGGATTGAGGTGGTCGTGCGTCTATCCGGCTGTCCCCACCCAACACCACACATATCATCGTTTGCCAAAGGTGCGAGACAGCGAAGTCCTAACCGCTGATTGGCTGAGACAACATTTGCATACCTGATGTGGCACATGCACCGACAATAACACAGTGATGAATGTGAATTCTGATGTTTATCCATTCACCTAATTTCCATTATTATTCTAGAAGACGTCTTACCGGGACATTTCAAAGTAAGAATATTGAAATTCGGAAGTTGTACAAAGAGAGAGACGAGAGGTTGCTTGAGAAATCTATTGGCTAACCAATTGTGGTTTTGGGGTCCCTGGTATTGATTGCATGTTTTTTATTTTTTCTTCCTTTTTTCCCCCCAAATCATGCCTTTCCAGGTTGTGATGTATCATGTATGGGACTAATCTAGGAGGCTTGATTGACCCTCCTTACTTGCCTCTGAGTGTCCTTTAAGAAATATACTTATTAAAAATTTTTAAAAATCTTCCCACTAAGAAGATTCAGCAACTTAGACAATAATTAACTTTAAACTTATTTGGCAAACAATAAATTGCATTAACTGATAATTGATTATATCAATAGATAATTGATAGTTGATTTTATCAGTTGATTTAATTATCGGATAACATTAGTTATTTATTACAGATACTTGATAAAATTAACTATTTAGTATTAACTATTAATGTGTAAAATAACTTATAAAGGTATGAATATTATATTTCTCATTATTTCATTAAATATTTATATAAGAAGTTAGATTTAAATATTTACTTTTACAAAAAAAATAATATATTAAAAATATATAATTATAATATGACACAAATACAATATATATAGTAGTTATATACTAAAAATATTATTTTGATATGACTCCTTATGTTCAAATTTTTAATATTATGGTATTTTAAAATGTAAACTAATACTATAAAATTAAATAAAGATTTAAAAGTTTAATTAACTCCTTTATTATATTTTTTCAAACTTTACGGCATAATTATACAGTAAAAAAATCAACTTTAAAAACACACAGAGCAAAAGTAGAGAGTAAAGTGGAGCGTAATATTGTCATTAAGCAAATAATTTACTTCAAAAACTTTTCTTATAGAACTTTTAGAAATCAATTTATTGGAGTTAAATAAGTCAACCCATAAGGCATTCAGTCATTCACTAAATATATCAATAGTCTTTTAAAATAATAAAAAAGTTAACTTATAATCAATAAACTAATTTTTAGTTGATAAGCTATTTGTCAAGCACTTTTTTATCTATAATTTTACTTTTTAGTAACTATACAAGAAAATGTTCTTTCGTCAACTAAAATTCACAAATTTGAATCCTAACATGGAGATAGTGAGGGCCCTTCAAAGTTGCGACGTTCATGTCAAACGTACCCTTTGTAGATGCAATTTCATAGCCAAAGATGTCGAAGTAACCTTTTATGTTTTAGCCTTTTAGGTAATAAATACGAGTTGGAAAGGGCAATTTTGCCTTCCCTCTGATTAGGTAACAGGCTATATATGTCTGTATATATATATATATGCTACCCCATATGGAGCAGAAACTTGAGCTTAATGGATGAAAGGTACCAGTGAACAGAAAGGTTTGGGATATTTTACACGTCAGCTTTCTGACAGGCTGTGTTAGTGCATATCAACAGCTTTAACAGTAGCAGTTGTTGTTACTTGTCACCCAACGCAGCTATGTTTCAAAACGTGGCGAAGAGGGGGCGTGATCACCTGTACCACCTATTTTGTTCTAACTCAGCTCTAGTTTATTTCAGCTATATATTTATATGGGTTCTACATAATACACAAATATGTGGCTGAGATAAACTGAAGTAGAATTAAAACAGAATAAGTGGAACAGGTGATTTCAAGCCGGCGAAGATTAGGTTAAAAATTGGAATACAGTACAAAATTCACATTGTTTCAAATATTAACAAAATATTTGTTCATAAATAAATTTAAATTTTATTCTTATGATAATAATGCTTTTAAATAGTTTATTGTCAATTTATATAAATAAGAATTAATTTTATAATTTTTTGTCACAACTTATTTATGTATTTTTTTGTGTATTTATTTATAAACCTTATTTTATCATTTATTTTATATTTTTATTTGTACTTTCTTATATATTTATATTTATTATTATTGTTATTACCTATTCCGCTGACGATACGGTAAGTGAAGCGTGTATACTTTGCGGTAGCGCGAAGTTCACAATTGAAGATATTATCGTTGTCGTTGGCGACAGAGTACAAGACATCGGAGGGGGCAGATGATCTGACACATCACAGACTGACAAATCGGCATATCGAGCATCCTGACACTGGGTAAGAACTAAGAACAGCTGTGAGTATTTTTAATAAATTGTTTTTGTTACCTGCATCATTCATATATTGTCTCATTTATA
Organism: Erythroxylum orinocense; assembly: GCA_025531955.1. Lineage (NCBI taxonomy): Eukaryota > Viridiplantae > Streptophyta > Magnoliopsida > Malpighiales > Erythroxylaceae > Erythroxylum > Erythroxylum orinocense. Next base: position 1,973,754 of record JANZLX010000008.1, on the reverse strand, counting down.
TGTGGGTTTACCAAAAACAACCTCTCTATTATGTAAGGGTAAGGCTGCGTACTATTAGACTTTCCCAGATCCCGCTTTACTGTGAAATTTTGGACTGGGTAATAATGATGATTGTATTATTATTATCTTCTCGTATGTCTATTTTTATTTTTCTTATTATTCTTATTATTTTAATATGCATCTTTTTTACATGAATTTATCGAAGATAATTTCCTACCAATTAAGAATAAAATTGCATATTTTTTATCCTTTTTAGACCTCACTTAATATTGTATCACGTCTTTCAGCCAAATTTTTTTAAATGTTGTTGTTATAAGCATTGATTTAGACCTCGCGTGTGTGCATAACTTCCACTTAAATATTTTTGTTGTTTAAGAATTAGTTTTATTATTTATAATTTTTAATTTAATTTTGTATTTTTATGTCGTTATCTTAAAATATTAAAATTAAATTTAAGAGTTATAAAATGTTTTTTTTTTTGAGAAAAGAGTTTTAAAATGTTAGGATTAAAATTATATTTTAATAAAAATCTTAAAGCAACGCTATTATCTATAAGATATTAACATTGCTTACTCATCTTCGCGTGAGAGTTAGAACTAATGACTCGACGAAAAGGATGCGTATGTATAGGTAATTGTCAATCTTATGACACTGCATATGGCATCTTACGATAGCGGCATGTCAAGTTAAATTTCAAGCTTTAATTTTGTACCATAGGCAGCTAAAACCACTACGTCGTACGTACTAGATCACGCTCGACCTGTATTAGATCCTTATTGGCGTACAACAGACGTGCAAAGTGATGCCATGGTTGGTCCCCAATTATCCACTTCTTTGTCATCTTATGTAAAATGTAAATTTCGCTGGTATTTGGTTGAGTTTATGTCAGTAGAATTATTACTAGTAATATTTTTTTTGTAGATATTTTTATGAAAATTTTTATAAAAAGTCAGTTAACTATTTGATTATCAGCAAATTCCTTGACAACATAAAAATAAAAATATTTTTAATTTTAACTATATTTTATTTTATAATAAATATTATTTATGTATATAAATATTATTTAAAGTATATTAAACAATATGCAAAGTACGATATATTAATTATTATATAATTTTAAACCATATAAAAATATAAATAAAAATATATCAAACAACATCTTTTATATAGATGATAATATAAGTAAATTAATATCGAAAATAAATATTAAAACATATAAAAAGCTAAATAAAATATATAAATACTAAAATAAATATCCAAATTAAGTAAATAGTTAAATACATAATAAAAAGGAAGATGAGTTTGTAAGTATTGTAGAAATTATGTGTAAAATATAAGGCAAAATGAACTAAAAAATACGTTCATTAATTGATCTGAAAAATTTACTTGAAAATGTTTTTTTTATAAACTCCAAATTTAAACTTCTTAAAAAACTGTATTTTGACTGTCAAAAATGACAAATCTATTGAAGAAATAAGTTTTTATTTTACAATCAAACACCCATTTAAAAACAAAAGTTTTCTGATGGAGAAAAGTATCTATTAACTCCTCAAAAACTCATCCAAACAAACACTTACTATATTTGCAACTGTAAATAATTTTCATGCGGGTTAATTAAAAATATTCTCCCTGTTAATTAGTGGTAAGAGTAAGACTTTATATTACTAACTTTCCCCACGCCTTAAGGAAATTCTTACTAAATATTATTGTTATTGTTGCAATCCTAAATATTTTACAAAAAATTTTACAAAAATGAAAAGATTTGGTATCCTAATTCATTCCATTTCATCTGGCAGATTTAGATCAACTTGATTATTCTAGTTTTAATAAATATTTATAAGTGGTTGGGTCGGCCCTGTTGAGCCTTGGGCTGATCGGTCCATTCATCAAAGATATCTAGCCCGAGCCTGATTCATTCTCCATTAAGCCCATCCATATGAGAGAGACTCCCATGCACACGTAAAGACTTAAACCTAAACCTAGTTATCGCTCTA
>JANZLX010000008.1:1956988-1967333 GCA_025531955.1 Erythroxylum orinocense | reverse complement strand
TACACAGCAACATATTTGATACATACACGTTACAGAAATATCTTGTGGTCCATAGAGTTAGCTGGGTTAGTTAGGGTCCGCGTGACTACATCTTCTTCTTTTTTTAGCCTACGTTGGAAATTTTACTCAACCTGGGTACTGGTTTACAAATCTAAGGAATTAGGAATGCTCTAGCACGAGATGACAGGCACTTAGGTTTAGGGTCAAAATGTAACGGGGAATCCTTTGCCCCTTCTCTTGGTCCTATTCTGTTCACCTCTCATCTGAGTCATCTATTCATATAGGTGGATGACTCAGATGAAAAGGAAACAGAATACAGTTAAGAAAAGGGTAACAAAAGATTTGAGACTATGTAATGGTGCGTAAAAATATATTATTTGAATTGGATTAAATAAGTACATAATATATATTAAATAATTACGCAAAATTATTTGAGAGTTTTGAAATATTAAGACTGGAAATTAGAGTTTAAAGAATTATTGAAAATATTTAAATATTGAATATCATATAGTTGAAATTTTGGACTCAACTTGTTATTGAAACTTGAAATTAAAACTTTGTTAAATGATATATTTGGTTTTATTTAACATGCATATAATAATAATATGCGAGTTTATAATTTTAATATTTAATTATAAAATAGTGTCTATACTTATGCTATTGTCTATTTTATAATTAAAGATGATAGTTTTTATTTAACCTAATTGAGTTCAGTATGAAGTCATTAAATTTAACTTGAGTTGAGTATATTTTGGATTAATTTAATTTTAAACACAAAATTTGAGGTTTGAAATTAAAAAATATTAAATAAAAGAATATTATTTTCAAATTTTAAATAAAATAATTGAATTGATTGGACTTGACCTAAATTGAACCTAAATAAAAAATTTTACATTTGAAAGCTGATAACTTAATAAATTGTTAATCCTCAATCATAACAGACCAAAAACAAAAAGGTGACGAACGCGAATCTACAGTACCTATTTTGGCCCTCAAATTCTCTATCCCCTTTACTTTGTCCCTGTTTTATTTCTTTTGCATTTGAGCCATCTATTCATATATCTCAGCCATCTATTCATATGAGTCCTATATAAATAAATGACTAAGATGAAAAAAACGTTAAAATGGGGATAAGAAAAGGTACCAAAGAATCAGCCCCTGTTTTTTAGATACCTGTTTTGACATTTAGCACTTTGTTTGAGTGGGGTTATAAAAGGAGCCTAAGCCCGTAGTCTTGGAATGACCCCCAAGCACTTTCTACGGTTTCGGATCTCCCAAGGCCGACGATTTGACATTTCAATTTGCATCTTATGTTTATCTTTTCTTTTTCAATTAAAAGATTGGACTTGGTCAATGTCAAAATATCTTTAGCAGCTCGCTTTCGGCGGGGCCTCTCAGATCTTGCGTCCCATTATTTCTGTCCTATTTTATTTTAGCTATTTATTTACGTGATCTCTATCTTATTACTCATGTCCCAATTTTATTCCGTTCTATTTTAATTATCTATTTATATGAGATTACATAAATAAATAGTTAAAATAGATGATTAAGATAAATGAGACTAAATGAAGATAAGGGTAATAAGAGAAAAGATCACGTCCCCTTTCGAGTAGGCTATAGTTAAATTGTGATTAGAAATTAAAATTTTAAAAAACGTGGTTTTTTTATAGGCAATCCCACGTGAAACAGTACTGGAATTTGGCCCAAACCCAAAACCATTCGGCCTAGTAAAGATTGGAATAGTTTAATGACTGTATATTTAAATAAATTATTTAAAAAAGTTAGCTATTTAAAATTAAATAAAATTTTTATTTAAGAAATATTTAAAATTGTAACATAATTGCAACTTCCTTAACCTTCATTATTTTATTTGATTATTTATATTTAAAATAATATTACAGTATTACTATATAATAATACGATTTAGTTACACTAATGTCATTATATTATTTGATTATTTATATTTAGAATTATTATTTATAATATAAAGTTGTTTATTATTATATTATTAAATAATATCATAAAATAAATATTGATTTTTAAAATATGAAATTCTATCTAATTCTAATAATAACTAAAATAGGTTTATCTATTGAATACTTAAGTACAAATACTGTTAATTTTATTATTATAAAATATATATTAAGATATATTATATTAGTATTTTTTAATATAAATTATAAATCTCATAAACATTAAGCTATTGGAGATTTTAACGAAAAATATTTATTTTTGAAAGAGAAAGAAACATTTTCATTTATTAATCAAGAATAATTTTGAATAAATAATTAAAAAAAGTAATGGTGGCGGTGGACGCGTGGCGATATGTGATGCTTTCATTTCAGGTACGCGCACTAAATAAACAATAATACTGTAAGCAGAACTAGCCGTTACGTACCTATCACTAACGACGATTTGCTTCTTGAGATTTCAAGCCACAAAGCGGTTACGCTCTTTCGAACTTTACTTCTTCTCGATATTCGCTGCCCGCCTTCAAATTTTGAATCTGAAGAAGACCGGAACTTCACCGCAAAGTACTTCATCTCAGTCGCCGGAGTTCTGGTGCTTTTCTTTTCCTTTACCTTTTCTGTTATTTCGTGAGAGTTCAGTTGGTTTTAGTTTGAAATGTGAAGGTATCTTTTAATAATCTAGATATGGAAAGAAAAGCACGTAATCTAGACTGTTCTTAAAGTTCAACTTCGATATGTGGTTTCTTAGTTTGGCAAGAACTTTGTTCTTGATACTTCAAGCCGGTTGGTTACTCAAGCTAAGATCATTCTCTGTTTCTCTTCCATAAAATAAGCATGACCATATCTAACTGTTGTTAGTGCACTGAGATCGTGCTGTCGCGACTTCTATGTACTATTCAGGTCTTTGAATGCAAGAAAACGCTTGATCCGAGTACACGATGGTTGGAACACCGGCGACACCAGCGTATAAGATACAGAGGACGCCGTCGTCGACGCCAGGTGGCACTAACAAGGCTCGAGAAGAGAAGATTTTAGTGACGGTTAGGGTTAGGCCATTGATTAGAAGAGAACAAGCGCTTTACGATCTTTTTGCTTGGGAGTGGCCCGACGACCACTCCATTGTCTTCAAGAATCCGAATTCCGATCGTCCTCCGACTTCATACACGTTTGGTATATTTTCAATTACCTTGTGAAAACCATCAGAAAATGAGTTTTAGGTAGTGACAGCGAGTGAGTGAGCGAGCTATTTTCATGTGGCAGATAAAGTGTTTGATCCAGCTTGCTCGACTCGGGGAGTGTACGAGGAAGGGGCTAAGGATGTTGCTCTCTCTGCTTTAAGAGGAATCAATGGTGTGTTCATTTGGTGAAGAGCGTGAAACTATGAAGCTTTTACTTATAGTTCATAAGTGTTTTGTCTTTTTTATGCGAGTTTCAATTTGTTTGGATGTTTTGAATTTTTCTCCAGCTACTATATTTGCGTATGGACAAACTAGTAGTGGAAAGACGTTTACAATGAGAGGAATCACAGAGAGTGCTGTAGAAGACATCTTTGAGCATATAGGAAACGTAAGTTGGCCTTTTTTTTTCCGTTTCATCTTTCTATATCTGAGTTGTAACACTTTATATTGGGTTCATTTTAGACTTAGTTACTGTTTTTAATTGGTGGACAACTGTAATCCATCAAAAGGCGACTACATGACTCAATTAGTGCCGTTTTTTGCTTTCTTTAATAAGAATTAGAGTGATTTAATATCTATGAATGCGTTCATGTTCAATAGATTTAACAATGAATATGTAAAAAAAAATTGTTTCTAGAGGTCCATGAGATTCTTCTAGTTAATTGGTGGACAACTGTAATCCATCAAAAGACGATTACATGACTTAATTAGTACCTTTTTTTGCGTTTTTTCATAAGAATTAGAGTGATTTATCATCTATAGATGCGTTCATGCACAACAGGTTCAACAATGAATATGTAAAAATAAATTGTTTCTAGAGGTCCATGAGATTCTTCTGGTTAAAAGTATTTGCAATCTTGCAGAACCAAGAAAGGAATTTTGTCCTGAAAATATCTGCGTTGGAGATCTACAATGAGACTGTTGTAGACCTTTTGAATCGTGAATCTGGTCCTCTTCGACTTTTGGATGATGCTGAGGTAGTTGAACAATGCAATATACCAGAACAGCAGTGGTTTTAACTGTTTTCTTGTATTTGAAATGCTAAGCAGTAATCTCTCGTTACTTCGCATTGCAGAAAGGGATCATTGTCGAGAAGCTAGTTGAAGAGGTGGTCAAGGACAGCCAACATTTACGGCATTTAATTGGAGTTTGTGAAGGTAACTTTTCTTCAAATTCATCGAGAACCATTCTTCTAGGTGTGTGTTTCAAAATATTTATTAACTTGCGTTAATTGATGTTATTACTTATTAGTCTTTATGTTTGGACCTATATGCACAGATACACCTATTCACCAGTGTTTGCTTTTGCAGCGCAAAGGCAAGTGGGTGAGACTGTTCTAAACGATAAAAGTTCAAGATCACATCAGATAATACGATTAGTAAGCTTCACTGGTCTTATTAGCTTCTCCTAATTTTGTTAGGATAGTGCAACTAACCTCCGTTTATGAATGCAATGAATCCATTTGGTTATATTCGGTCCTTTTCTCTTAGTGAAATTGCTCCTGTAGCTTTAAGTCCTGTTCGCGATCGATTAAATTGTTTGCTCTTCAGTTATACGAAGTATGTATATAGAATCTTGGAGTATGTCTAGCGCAGATTTTTTATGCAACACTAACTATCATGGTATATGTGCAGACCATCGAGAGCAGTCTTCGTGAAAAGTCAGGATGTGTAAAGTCCTTTTTGGCAACTTTGGTACGTAATTAAACTTTATCCGTAACCAGGATTCTTGGCATTGTGGTATCACTAATGATATGGAATTTGACAGAATCTAGTAGACCTCGCTGGAAGTGAACGTGCATCTCAAACTAACACCAATGGTATAAGATTGAAGGAAGGCAGTCATATCAACCGTAGCTTATTGACTCTCACAACAGTGATCAGAAAACTCAGGTAAGAGACAAGCTGAAGCATTTGATATAAATACAAGACCGACTACTGAGCATGATGAAAGTTTGCAATAGTTAGGAGGAACCGATATCCCAACATCATAAGTTCGGCTTGCCTTTTTTCCCTCAGCTACGTCGTTTGTGCTAGTACTTTTCTTTAACCTTCCTGAACAGGTAACTAAGGGATCACTTGTGTAAAGGTTCTTAGGATTTGTTTCTTGTCTCACTTACGTCTGCAGTGGAGGAAAGAGGAGTGGCCACATACCATACAGAGATTCAAAACTCACAAGAATATTGCAGCATTCACTTGGGGGTAATGCACGAACAGCCATTATATGCACCATGAGTCCTGCTTTGAGTCACGTGGAGCAAACAAGGAAAACGCTTTCTTTTGCAACCAGTGCAAAGGAGGTTACAAACAATGCCCAAGTGAACATGGTATGCTATAGAGTCACTCAAATCTTTTATTCCCCTCAATTACGTCAAATTGTTCTACTTTCCTAGTTCTGGAGGCCACGCGGACACTTTTATAAAATTGTTCAAGTTGCATTTATGCGCACTTGTGCCTGTCAAAGAAAACTATCGACTATGCTACCAGGCAGTAGGCACCATTGCATATCAAATTAGCAATTTCAGTGGTCTGTAGCATCGATGCTGCACGGAACTTAGGTTAAACACAAACCTTGTTTGCATAGGTAGATCTGTATTTCTTACAAGCTTTCATGCTCTAAATAAATGGTACATACTACATTATCATGTTCATGTCATTATCTGTCCTAGTAACCCTTTAAGGTTGAAATATTTATGAATTTCAGGTTGTGGCCGACAAAAGATTAGTTAAGCATTTGCAGCAGGAAGTCGCCAGACTTGAAGCAGAGCTTCGAAGCCCAGAGCCCAAATCATGTTCAAGTTTGAGATCCTTGTTAATAGAGAAGGATATGCAAATTGAGCAGGTATAAAGTTTGCGTCTTCTTCCTTTTTGCTTCTTTTGCTTCTGTGCCCTTTAACCTATGTTAAATTCTTCAGGGAAAGATGTTATTAATGTTTGCTGAAGAATTCTATAACTTTTCCTAGTTTGTGACGTTCAAGAAGTAAACTTTCCATTTCAGTTGCTGGAAAGTTGTAATGTACTAAATGATCCTTGATTTAATATCTGAACACTGCGGCTTATTGTTTTTTGAGCAATCTTCACACAAGCATCGGAAACCATCTAAAGTGCCATCCTTGACTTCTGCCGGGGCATTCATTTCAGATTTGTATGCTCATCCATGTGAAATAACCAATTTCATCATTAGTTTTTTGTAATATGAATACAGTACCAGACGAGCACAAAAAAGGGAAATAAGGAAGCTAAATTTACTTGCCGTCGATCTTATATAGATGCTTTGTTTCTAATCGAGGTAAATTTTGTAGATGGAGATGGAAATGAAAGAGTTGAAGCGCCAGAGAGACCTTGCACAAGCTCGACTTGAACTAGAAAGAAAATCACGAAAGGAGCAGAAGGTAGCAGACGCTTTCGTTCTTGTCATTAACGAATTCCACTGCTTATCTCTAACTTTTAACATTTACAGGGCCTAAATCAAAGTGGTCCTTCAAGTCAAGCAGTCAGGTGTATTTCTTTTACTTGTGAAAACGATCCAGTTGCCAATAAAACTACTCCAAATGCAAGAAAGAGACTATTTGGAAAGCAGGAAATGGTTAGACAATCTATCACTTCTACGAATCCATCAATGCTCGTTCAGGAAATACGTAAACTTGAACAGCGGCAAAGGCAATTGGGCGAGGAAGCAAATCGAGCACTAGAAGTACTTCATAAGGAGGTTGCTTCTCACAGATTGGGCAGCCAAGCAACTGCTGAAACTGTTGCAAAGATGCTGTCTGAAATTAAGGAATTGCAAGTACTTGGCTCTGTTCACGAAGAAGTTGTGATTGGAGAAAAAGCTAACCTGAAGGACGAAATTACTCGACTAAACTCTCACGAAAGCACCATTGCATCTCTAGAAAGGAAGCTTGATACTGTCCAGAAATCCATAGACACGCTGGTTTCCTCTTTCTCAAGTGGTGATGATCAGACCCAAGAGTTGAAGGCTCAGTTGAAGAAGAGGAAAATGTTTCCTTTTGCATTGACCAACAGTTCAAACATGCAAAATATAATACGATCCCCATGCTCACCTCTAATCTCTTCTCATACTGTGGTGGACAATGAGACTGAGAACCGAAACCCTGAGAACTATAACAGACGCGGTGGCAGTGCAACGACCGGGCCACCTGAATCAACTCCTCAAAAGAATGACAAAAATGGAGAGGCCATATCATCAAGGGAGAGCACTCCTTCTCGGTCTAATTCCGTTAATGTGAAGAAGATGCAGAGGATGTTCAAGAATGCCGCTGAAGAGAATATACGGAGCATAAAGGCTTACGTTACTGAGTTGAAAGAAAGGGTGGCAAAGTTACAATACCAAAAGCAGCTTCTAGTTTGCCAGGTGAGAACATGTTATTCAGTTTCTTTACATCCTACCACACACAATTGTTCCAGAATTTGTTGGTTTTGGTTAGAGATTAAGGATTACAGTCAAATAAGTTAAAAATTTATCTCTTACTATATTCTGGAGTCTTATTTCCTGGCTCCAGCAAAAACATCAATTCATGCATCTCTTGTTTTAGATAATAGCTGGTCACTGAATGTAGACCACAATTGATGTTTACCAATTTATCTGATTCTAATTTCAAACAATTTAATCAAATCATGTCGTCCTGGTGGCATTACACTCATGTTTGATTTCAGGTGTTGGAGCTAGAGACAAACGAGGCAGCAACTGTGGAGCCAGATACCGGTGACCAGTCTCCCATATCTTGGCAGTTGACTTTTGAGGACCAAAAAAAACAAATTATAATGTTATGGCACTTGTGCCATGTTTCAATTATACACCGTACACAGTTCTATCTGTTATTTCAAGGAGATCCCGCCGATCAAATCTACGTGGAGGTTGAGCTCAGAAGGTTGTCATGGTTGGAGCAACATTTGGCAGAACTTGGCAACGCAAGCCCAGCACTGTTAGGGGATGAACCTGCTAGCTCGGTGTCATCATGGTAACTTCAGAAGATTGAATTAGCCTTAATCAAAGTAATGATTAAGCAATACCAATTCAATTCTTTTAGTACCTCTGACCAATTCTATCTTGGAACCAAATGCAGTATCAAGGCTCTGAAACAAGAAAGGGAGTATCTGGCAAAGAGGGTGAATTCAAAACTAACAGCGGAAGAGAGAGAGGTCCTTTATGCTAAATGGGAGATCGCACCAGTAGGAAAACAGAGGAGATTGCAACTGGTAAACAAATTGTGGACAGACCCTCTTAACATGCAGCACATAGAAGAAAGTGCAGCAATTGTTGCCAAACTCGTGGGATTTTGTGAAACTGGTGAACATGTGAGGAAGGAGATGTTTGAGCTTAATTTTGTCAACCCTTCTGACAAGAAGACATGGATGGGCTGGAACTTGATATCCAACCTTTTAAATCTGTAACAAGAAGATCTCTCTTGCCCTTTGTAACACGTTTTTATTAGCAATAGAAACGAAGAGTAGTCATAAATGTTATGGTTGGCCCCAATCAAATTAGATTTAATGTTGATATTTTTAAGATTAATTAATTATAATAACTTAATTTAATTTCAAATTAATAAATCAAATTAAATACACATATATATCTATCTTGCAAGCTTTGGGAGAGAATCATCAATGTACGTAGCCTTGTTTTTTTTACCATTAGCAATCAACCGATTGCATTAGGTGTTAGTTGATTTTATTAACAATTAGCTGATAGTGGATTAATATGATTAATTTGACTAGTAAATAACATCAACTATTTATTTAAAGATATTTCGTAAATTAACTGTTTATACATAAAAGGACTTATGGGAGAATGACTTGAAAAATTATGGTTTCCAAAACTATGCATAATTGACATCAAATCATATTTGTTTTCGAAAGTCATGTTTAATTAATAAAATATATTTTGATTCATCATAAATATATTAAAACACTGTATTTCATGAACATTCAATAATTCATTCATTTTCTGTTAGATAGCAAGACATTCATGGTTCCTTACATATATTTATTGTTATACTCTTTGTCTATTGTTTGGTATCACTTGTGTAGATTTAATTGATTATTATGTTAATATTTTTTTTGCAAAAATTAACTTTAATATATCCTAATAACTTGGAACTAATAGTTCCTAAATTTTATGTGAAAACATTAATTTATAAATTGAAATTAATATGGGAATTCATTTTATAGTATAGTGGTGTTGGGAATATAACATCTATCTTGTTTGCTTAAATGTTGCTAATAGATAATAATTGATTAAAATTTGAAGATTAGTAAATGAATTTAATGAATGCCATTTGATTTTTCTTAGTATACCTTTAGAAACAAGAAATTGAAATCCTTTTAAAAGTTCTCTTTTCCTTTATTATGAATGTATTCTTGCAAAACAATTACATTGTTGAACTGAAATTGGAAATTATTGGTTCAATCCTAATTTTATGTTTGTATTTTAATTTGCTTCAATCGGTCAATCCAAATTAAATAAATTAAAACCTATTTGCATATGTTCAAAATAAAAAATAATTATCTAAATTAATGTCAGAAACTAAACTAAAAAAATGTAATAGTTATGTAATTTTTATACAATAATTACACAATCGTAAATGCAAAAGAGTACTATTGTAAAAAATTTAAGGAATCTCATTTTCAAAGTAAGAAATGGATGCAAGAAATTAAAGCAATATTCAATCAATTTATGCAGTGCATCAGAAAATAACAACATTAATTGTAGAAAGATGTGTAATGTTGATGAAGAAGAGAAGCTTGGGGACTAAATTAAGTTTCAACATGAGTATTGTGGTGATTATAAACAGTACAATGATGAACATTTATATGGTAATCTAAAGTTGCTGATTCATTCACCGTCAATACCGACAATAAGGAGCAACACAAGTGGAAGTCCCGGGTTGTTAATTCATTCACCTTCAACATCAATGATATAAATACTGTACTGGGTTGGTACCGAATTAAGTTCTAAAACAGAACTATATAGATATTAGTTGGTAATAGGTACTGTTTTGATTTTTTTAATTTATAAAATAGTTACTAAAATTTTTAAAAATGACAAAATAGCCTATATTAGTATATTATATAGTTATACTATATACTTTACTAGTTTACTTTTTACATCAATCATGCTTTCAAAAATTTTAATAATAAATAATAATGACAATTAATATGAAATAACAATAATTTTTAA
>JANZLX010000008.1:1938320-1956888 GCA_025531955.1 Erythroxylum orinocense | reverse complement strand
TACCCAAGCAAAGACCGATTTGTTTTCTACCAAGCAATCTATGATTTCTTTGACTAGATCCTTTTCAAACTCGGAACCTAGATTCGTGAACTTGGAGTGGTCTGCTTCATCCAATATGACCTGCTGCGTTTCTTCTACGAGGTTTATCCTCTCCATTTCTTCATCAGCTCTCACGTCAAGAGAGCTTGTCAAGACTACCGCCCCATCTAGTGTCCTTGTTTCCGCTAAGTAACACTCCCTAGCAATTCTCTGCTGACCCCTGACAATACCGATTCCATGGGGCGTTGGGAACTTCATTGCTTGGTAGTAGGTAGAGAGAACTGCTCTGAGGGCGTTTTGAGTGGCTTGTCTGATTATCGCATTATACGCCCCTACAAACTTCACAACCAAGAACTCAATGTTCTTCCCTATCTGACACGGCTTTTGTCCGAATTTTAATTTTAAAAAGACTCGGGCAAATGGGTAGGTTGATGCTCTAGTTACCCCTTTGATAGGTCCTTCAATAGGCAGTAGCCGATCCTTCGGTATCTCCATTTACTTGAAGGCGTCATAATACAATAGGTCGACCGAGCTACTCGTGTCGATCATTACCCGCTTCACCTCGTTACCATCCATGTTCAGATTGACTACGAGTGCGTCATCATGAGGATAACTAACACCCTCTAGATCAGATTCGTCGAATGGTATCATCACATTATTCTGCTTCTTTCTCTTAGCCGACCAATCTTCACCGACCTGCCTTGCATACCTCTTTCTTCCTTTAACGGTGGACCCGCCTGCTGCACTACTACCAAAGATCATGTTAATGACCCTAGCCGATTAGTCATCTTGCTATCTGGCATTTCTATCACCTCTTGCTCTAGACTGTCCTCTCGCGTAGCGCCGATCATCCGTATTCCTGTTATGCCTTCCCTCGTTGTTCTGATCGTTTTGTCTCCAAGGCCTTCGCCAGTTGTCAGACCGATCGATTCTAGCCTCATTATCTCGATCGGTAGTTTTCTCGTGCTTCAAAAATCTGCCCAACCTTCCCTTTTGGATAAGGAGTTCAATTTATTTCTTCAAGTCCCAGCAATCCTCTGTGTCATGACCGATATCTCTATGGAAACGGCAATACAAATTAGGGTCCCTCATCTTGAGGGGAGTCTTCAACTTATTGGGTTCTCGGAAGGGTTCTCCATCTGCTCTCATGGCTACCAATACTTCCGCATATCGCCTGTTGAGTGAGGTGAAGGATTCTAGTCTTTGTCCCTGTCGATCGGTCGGCTTTCTCCAACCCGACTGATCCTTCTGTCGCTTTAGGAAATCATCTGTTCTGCCACTCGGCCCGCGGTCGTCTACTCTACGTTTTGTATTTTTCAATGCTTCCTCGAGTTGGATATACTTGTCTGCCCGATTTCTTATCTCTTGAATAGACTTGGGCTGATCGAGGGCCAGTGACTTCTTAAACTCTTCATCCCTTGTGTTGCTCATCAATGCCACCAACATAGATGAGCAAGTGAGGTCAGGAACTTCGACAGCTTCATTATTAAACCGAGTGATGAACTCCCGCAAGCTTTCGTTCCTTCCTTGGGTCAACTGCATCACTTCCAAGGCGATCTTTTGTGGTCGTTTACTTGTAGCAAATTGATTGAGGAAGAGCAACTTAAAATTCTCGAAGCAAGTAATGCAATACAGGGGTAAACTATTGAATCATCACCGGGCTCCTTCTTGAAAGGCGGTGCAAAATGCCTTACATTGAATGGCATCGGGGACGCAATGTAGGTTCATCATCGACTGGAAGTGTTGCAGATAGTCTAGGAGATCGGTCTTTCCAGTATATTTTTCAGGTGTCGATATTATGGTGCCGACAGCTGGGAGGCTATCCAAGATTGCCGGGATGAAAGGAGAGTTGTATTGTGCCAATGGGTGATCCGGACGGAAATTCATGATCGCATTGATCCGATCGTCCACGATTTTTTCTAGGGCTTCAGCAAAATGGCGATCGGCTATCACACCAATCTACCGTGCGGGTGTCTGTTGTTGTTCCTGCTGAGACTGTAGAATTTGACGAATCATTAGATCAATCGCTTCCTCGATCTATTTTCGGGTGAGAGAGGTTTGTTGTGGTGTAGGAGGATTTGCATCTAGGGGGTGCTGGAAGTTTGGATGCGTATTGGTCTCAGCATTGTCCTCCAGGGCTACGCTCTGTTCTTCTTGATCTGGGTTCTAAGGTTGTGGTTGATTAGTCGGGTGCGAAGATTGTGTGCGGAAATCATGATGTATTGGCGAGAGAGTGGCAGGTAACTACAAACCCATCCGCTATAGCGCAAGTGCCGCGACGACGGCTATATCAGGGTTGGCTGCTGCCGCCTGACTGATCTGAGTGTTTCTGGACGTGGTGCCCTGATGTCGGGTCCCATGGTGGGCGCCAACTGGTTCTGTCTGATTCTGGTGAGGCAGGACGCTGCTAGTTGGATCCATGAGATTGGTTGTCCTTAGCAAGGGAATACCTGCAAAATAACACAAGGCACGCCAGGGGTTGATAGCCGGCAGGCCCCTTCGATGCTCAAGTTAGTCTTTTGGTGAGGGTTTGGTGGCTATATACGAAGAATATCAGGGTTCTAATGTCGTACCTGTATCATGGGAAAGTAATACCTTATATATGGAATAGCTGCTAGGTTTAGGTCTTTACGTATACATGGGAAGTTACCTTCTGCGAATGGGCCGTGGACGCGTGAACCTGGACCTGAACTTAGCACAACCGACCTAACCAAATTACAAATCTAAGTCTAACTTCATAATCAGATCAAATAAGTTTCAAATTTTGAAATGAATTTCTTATATAATATTTTGAAAACACGTACGAATAAAAAAAAGCCATTCAGAGGCCTTTCATGTGGTCAGAGTAATTTCTAATACCACCATGAAGACGAAGGTAGATGGAGAGAAGCAGTTCCGCCTCATCTTCTAAATATTGATCTCTTACCTTTGGCCGTTTCAAGAAGTATTAGGTCATTTTGAGGTCATAGATCATAACTCACTGGAACGAAAACCTCTGCTTCTCTTCAAAATTTGGCAAGCAAGATACCAGCTAGGCTTAGTTAACAAATTGAATTCCAAACCAGATACCTCATACCGTTCACCATCAGAAGGCAAACAATCGAATCTTGAAAGAATCCTAATGTTCCAAATAAGATATTCCATCTTATTTTATTTGTATTACAAGTTTAATTTAAGCTATTCGCTAAACTAATTAATACGATAGTGAAACCAAAGCTCCTTTCCGAGCCTCTTGATTTATGCAATCATCGAGAACTTGACGAAAATTACTAGGAAATCTCCTTTCGAGTAGAACAAAACGAGAAGATGGCATCGTAAATTATAGGTTTAAGGTTTTGAAAAAACTTCAAACCCCGAGAGATCTGGTGAATTCCAATTGTTATCGCTCATAAAATTTGCTGAAGTCTTAATCAGATGTTCTTCCACACGAAAAGGATCAAATTCTTGCATTTGGACCAGAGGTTGCCATGCAACATTTGGTAAGTTCGCAGTATCAGACCACAGGGCATCTTGCACCATTTCATCGCCCAACAAAGCTTGCAAACCGAATTCGTCGACATCATCACTCTCTATGAGTTCTTCAAGTCTCTGTTCTCCTCCTTGTTGTTGCTGCTCTTCCACAAGCGCCTCAGGTAGTAAACATTCAGATTCTTGGACGAGATCGACCTGCTTCTGGCATTTGTCAATTAATGCATCACTCATCACGCTATCTGGGGTCAAAGAATTCGACGCGTTAACCACTTCCGTGGCCTCAAACTTGGAGTCCTGATTCAAGAACTTGGCAAAAACAACTGCAAGGTCGATGTCAGACCCACTAGAATGAGCCATTGATGAGTCCCCTTTCGAGGAATAAGTATCACCGAGCTGCTGATCACTATGCTTGCTGGTACCACAACCGCTGATCAAGTTGTTCGTCGCAGGCTCGTTATATGAAGCTCTTGCCGACTTGGCTCTGCGATTTTTCCGACAACCGCCACCAACAGGAACATTTCTGAGGGTCCCTCCTTTGGTCCAGTACCTTCGACAACCTTTGCAGAAGTACCTAGGCTGAGACAGGCTATAGTTGTTGTAGTAACAGAATTTGGTGTTAGAGGAAGCGCAACGAGGGCATTTTGGAGCAAGTTCAACACAAGAATTCCAGTTCCTCTCCATTGGCAATGGCCTAGGAGGGCACTGCCATGTGAATTGTTCACTAGCAGCGAACATAATTCTAAAATGAGAGAGATAGAGAGAGGGAGAGTATTGGGAGGGTTGATCTGATATATGATAGAGGCGTGAGTTGTATTGTGGGGAGAGAGTTAGTGGGGAAGAGGCATGTGTGTAGGAACTAGAATTGTGGAGATTGTAGCTTTGGATTATGTTGATATAAACGTGGGCGGTTGCGAGCCGTTTGGACCAAGAAAGTGCAATATTTGTGTGTAATTTGGAGATTTTGTTCTAAGTAGGCCGATGGAACTTTTGGGTGGCATTTCTTCATTGGGCACATGAAGAAGAGTGATTGAAGTTGACAAGTCAATGCTTCCCCCGTTGGCTGTAATAACTATAATTTAATTGAAACTTGGCAAGTTAAAATTTCTGTAATGTAAGCAAAAGGAACTGAATAAATGTGGACAAGAGGATGGGACTCAGTACAGTGAACTTTACTCCTGGGGATCATTAAAGCAGAAAATAAAATTTAGAGAGCGAGTATAATAAGTCAAGTGTAACGTGGGGGGTGTGTTAATTGCACGTGTACCATCCCATTACGCGCAACTCTTTTTTTCCATCCATCCGATTCCTTCAACTCTACAAATTCTTTATGTATATTATCGACCTGAAGTTACTAATATCTCGATTTTGTTCCCTCCATTTCCTGGTCAATGTATAACTTTTGGCTTTCATCATGATATTTAGTTATTTATTTTCTTCTTCGCAAAGCAAACAAGAACTCAATTCTCTGCTTCTTAACGATTTGATGCAGAATTACTGAAGTATTTTGTAGGAAGGCGATGGATGCCATTAAAATCTTTGTGCACTTGCTCTAGGAAGAAAAGCTGAAATTTGGATGCGCAAATAAATGATTGCCCAAGACTAAAATGCTGAAGCTTGTAATAAGTCGCCGTGGAAAAGAACAAACTATATATTAGAAGAGATGTCAATTATCCAGCCATAATTTTTTTAAGATAAAAACATGTATAAGGAGTGCCTCATTCCACATAAACTGAAGAGTCCATGGCCACAAATGCTCAAACGGATGAGGTTATTTGAACCAAATATATAACATAGGATCTTGTCATGTTTTTGGTAAATTTATTCTTCAAACCAATATTGACTTATGGGTTAGGAAAGGTTTAAGGGATATGATCTTTAGGTCTGGTATATATGTACTTCAATTGAAAGCAAATTGAACTCTTAGGTTTAGAAAGAAGAAATCAGCATACCCTTTTTTTCTTTTTTCTTGTTTAATGATGATCACTTAATACTGCTAGTAAAAAACATATTATAAAAAAATTATTCCACACCAATTCTTATTTAAGTTCTTTTATTCATCTTAATTATATTACTAAAAATCAATCAAATGCAGGAGTGGTCTAAAATATTACATTTATAGTTAATCAAGTTATTTAATTGGCTTTTAATTGTTAAGCTTATGAAGATTTTGTACACACCAACATGGTCAGTAATCAAATTATGTGATTAATTTTTTTCAATGATGTAATAAAATTAAAATAAAAAGACCTAATAAGAATTAATGTCAAGTAGGAGGACTAATAATATAGTTTTCTTTAATCCTACAAATTGGTTTCTCGCAAAAATGAACAAAAAGCACGTCAGTATTTATGTGTGGCTGGTATCTCTAAAAGATGTCACTACGTTACCAAATGCGAACCTGACGAAGCATCACTTCTGCACTGACAAGAACATCTCAAGAATAGCATGTTCATGAAGTAATTACTCAACCTATCATCGCACGTTTTTGTCAGCTACAGGCAACTATCTCAATGGTGCAGTCTTCTCCTCAGGAATTTAGCACGTGGGGAGTTTCGCGTCATTTTCACAGGAGTTGCAGAGTGTGGACGGCTACGAGTAACACTAGTCTCCACGCTTCGACTTCTTGCTTCTTTCTGATTCTATCCATCTTGGGCTACCACCCCATACTCGATTGCTTCTGTGTACAACACCTTTCTTCGCAGTCTTATTACCCTCAACACAAACATCATGTTCAACGTGGTTGGAACATAAAACACATGTGCTTGGTGCCTACACTTGTTTACCAGGAAAATAGGTGAGGACTGAGTACCCCAGAACACTGAATTATCTTAACTAGTGAGTATATGTAAGTTTGTTTATAATGTTTAAATGTTCTATCGGAATCTAAAAGCATAATGAAAAAGGAAATAGTAACCATACTTCACCTAAAGTGAGATTTATTTCCGCTTATGGATTAAGTCCCAGCAGCCAAGTACCAAACGCGCTTAAATTGTTTTATAGTCTGTGATCTTCGATAATATTGAGAGAAATGTCTCATGGTATCTGCATGCAATAAAGGGAAAAACACAAGTGAACCTTGTTTGTATGCGACAATAGCACCTTAGGCCCAACCTATGATCTAACATCTTTGAGAAACAAAATAGTTATTTTCGTACTCCGTAGGAACGAAAAAATCCTCCACCGGTTTCCCCTATGGCTAAATAAGAAAAGGTCATCCACACTCGCTCATTTTCTTGTTTCAACAGGTATCTTGATGTAGACTGTAAAATCAGACCAGTTACTCAAACTTGAAATGGCCTCGTTTGGTGGCTTGACTTGCATTTATGCACCCTTACTTACTTCCAGTCTGATGATAAATTCAAGAGAAACAGTTCTAGTTTCTAATGTATTTCAAGAAAGGAAATGAGAAGATCACCTTCTAAGCATCATACTTGACTTTCGAGGTCTTTTCATCTTCGCTAATAGTGTAATTATTTTATTGGATGGTCCCAAATTACTTTCAAAATCGATTCAGTCTAACCTAAACCTGTCGTTATGCCCAAAAGATACATGCCAATGATTAGAGGGATGAACTTTAGTAATTAGATTATATTTCACTTAAAAAATGGGGTATCTATACATATTGTTGTACATGTGATGATGGGCGGAGTAACAATACCAATCATATATGCTGAGGAATGTTCTCTAGTTAACATAGTTGTACTGTATAATATCAACCATGTTTTCAAAAATCTTAATAATAAATAATAATAACAATTAATATGAAATAACAATAATTTTTAAATATTTTATATATAAATAATAACCACAATTAATATAAATAAAGACAATTATCATCATACAATTATAAAATTAAGAATAATACAAAGTATTTAAAATATTACAATAATACAAAAATATTTTTTAAATTTATGAAATTGTCCCTGAACTTTTTTAAAAATTACAAAATAGTTCATTATTATATTGTAAAGTTGTAGATTATTTAATTTAGTTTTTTATTTATATCTTATTCATTTTAGTTTATATAGATCTTTATTATATTTTAATTATTTCTATATATAATAATTATATAAATATAATAATTAATTCTAAAATAATGAAAATAATTCAAAATTTCAGAATTTTGAATTTTGAATTATTTTCTATTTTATTAAAATTTTGAAATTTTTTTAGAATTGTTGTTTTTTCACATTCCATTTCATTTTACATTTAATTAGACACAATCACAATTTCATTTAATATATAAAATTAATTTAATAATTGTTAATAAATATAATTAATTTTAAAATATATAAATTTTGATTTAAAAATTGAAAATATAAAAAATAAAAATAAATAATTTTTAAATTATTATTTAATTTATTAGTATTTATTAATAAATATTATATAAAATATTAAAATAAATTTACAAAATTTAATCAAAATATTAATAAGTACAATGAATACAACTTGAAACTTTCTTACCCAACCCAATCTTTGAATCTAACATTACAGAAAATTTTGGTTAGTATAAAATAATTTGGCAGTGATTTTTTTATCATAAAATATTAAATTCAATGATACTTATTTTATTTAATTAAAAATAAAATATTTTTTAAAATAATAATACTGATATAAATCACAAAATTTTATTAAAGGAAAAATTAAAATTTTAATAAATGATAGTATTTTTTAGTAACTTCAATTTACAATTTATATTTATCTTTCTTTATCTTTATTTCTCTTTCTCTTTCATCTCTTCTCTTAAATAATTTGTAATAACTTTTTGACGCAATAGTTTTTTTTAACTTTAATTTCTTAGTTGTTGGAGCAAAAGGCTCTTTACAGGAAGTCTAGAGCTTTTGTCTTATGAAATCCCAGTTATTTATTTTACAAGACCCATATAAATAAATAATTGATATTTATTAGACACAATAAGACACCATAATATTGGACAAAAAATTTAAACACCCTTATAAGAGCGTTTTAAAAAACAGAAGATTGATCAATTCCTCTCTCTCAATCAACTAATTACTAAATATAATTATTAGTAGTTCGACATCGCCAAATAATTAAGTACCTCTCAATTCGTTAGAAATAATTGAAAAGCCATTTACTAAAAAAGGTCTTTATAATTTTTACAAGAGACTATTTCGTGATTAGAAGCACAACTTTTACCCGTTGCTTTGAGGCTTTCGTCTAATTAAATTATGTATTTTATTTAAAGCCCTTTAATTAAATTAAAAGGTCCATCTAAATTCTAAAATATAAGAGGGTATGTAGGTCTTTTCCAGTCAGCTTCCTCCCTGAAAACTTCGATAAAGCGACTAGGTCACAGAGCTACACTGTGAAGACGATCGCCTCTTTCTTCATATAGATGTAGAGAAAATCTAGCAGAAAATTGAAGCAAAACGACAATGGGAAGAGAGCCTCAGCAACAGGAACAACAACTGTCTTACACCGTAGAGCAACTCGTTGCCGTCAATCCCTATAATCCCGATATCCTCCCGGATCTCGAAAACTATGTTAATGAACAGGTTTGGTTTCTAATTGATATTCGAATTGAATGCTTGAAAGAGGAATTGAATCTGGGCTGTGTTTTTTCTTTTCTTTTTCTATTTATGTAGTATAAAGTTGTCGTCTTTGCTTTAGGGTGATTTATTTGTAAGGAAAGCATGAAATTTTGTATCTTTTTTTGTTCCCGCTGATAATTGGTTTAGATAAGTGGGTTTGGCTTTTATTTGGGTGTTTGATTGAAAACATCGTCGGGCCAGGTTAGTGTGTTTGCCTTGTTGATGTCCTTGGATGCAATGTAACAGGATCTTGGTTTATTCCTGGGAATGTCTTGTGACTCAACACTATGTTCAGTGTCTTGGAATTTATACCCTTTGAAATGTATGTAAGGCCACACGGTAATGACTTCATCTGATTCATGAAGTATATTCAGAGCTATGTAACTGATGTGACTGAAGGTTTCATGGATTGTGAAGATTTGGATATTATATGTTATTTATATGCTTATCTAGTGATTGATGTGCTTATGGTAATGTTTAGGTTGCGTCACAAACCTACAGTCTGGATGCAAATCTTTGCCTTCTTCGGCTTTATCAGGTAATGAGGATCTTCTCTGTTGTATAATTAACCTTTATTATGGTCATTGAAACTGTATCAGGTAAACAAAATCGACGTGGAAGTTCAGTTTAAACTTTACTGGCAGATGCTTATCAGTATTATGTCTCTTGTTACAGTTTGAACCAGAGAAAATGAGCACCCAAATTGTTGCTAGGATTTTGGTTAAGGTCTGGATAAGCGGTCTCTTAAATATGATTGACTTGCTTAATTGGCTAACCTTTAATTTAAGTTTTTCTGATGAATATTTTCTTCTCCTTCTTAACAGGCGCTTATGGCAATGCCAGCCCCAGATTTTAGCCTCTGTCTGTTTTTGATTCCAGAACGAGTGGTATCATTTCCTGCCTTGTTCTTCATTTATTTTCTTGGAACAATGCATACAATTCAAGATTGAGTAGGCTTATGTATATTCTTTATGTTTATGAGACTAATATTAACTATTGATTTCAGTACATCATCAAAATCCTGAAATTAATCAATCTCTCGTGTTTTCGAATCTGCAAGCTGTACACTAGATTGCTCCTAGCATAATATATTCTAGATCAATCTGCTTCTATATGATTTTTAGATTTTTATGAATTGTTTAAGACTCTGTTTCAGATTATAGCTTGCGTTGTGATTGATTTTTACCTTATTGCTGGTATATGACGAACCTTGTGAAAGGTTCACCATGTTCTTATTTTTGTATATTTGCTTGCAGCAAATGGAGGAACAGTTCAAGACACTGATTGTTCTCTCACACTATTTAGAGGTATGTTCCTGATGTATATTAATGGATCTGTAAAATTGATGAATTTTGAATGTCAAGTTACCTGTCTGCAGACAGGAAGGATCCGACAGTTCTGGGATGAGGCATCCAAATCTCGCCACATTGTCGAAGCTGTGCCAGGTTTTTATCCTGTTATTCTATGTAGCTCTCTGTCGTTTCTTTCCTTTTAGATGATATATGAAGATTTCTAGGGCACGAGCATTTGCTTATCATGTATGTTTAAATAATTGAAAAATGGGGTTATGATTGACTACTTAAGGAGATATCTGCTAGGGTACTCGGTTATCTCTTCAGTTTTGCATATTCTATTTTCAAACTTGAAAGAGGATTTGTTACAGGTTTTGAGCAAGCAATTCAAACCTATGCAATTCATCTCCTCTCCCTGACTTATCAAAAGGTTCCTAGGTCTGTACTTGCTGAGGTATGCTCAATTTCACACTTTCTGCAATTTGTCTGCAGCATTTGTTTTGGTTGGTCTAAATGAAAATGTTAGAATTGACTTGGTGAATAAATTGTAGATAGAAACAAGGAGTTAATAGGCACTTAGTACTTTAGTACTTCAAATCACACGCTTATCTCTTAGTGGAGCATGTTGCACTCATTGTTGTTACTTTGATGAGTAAGTAATTTTCATTATGTTTTCTGCAAGTTAATCACTGTATCATGAATACTCCGTACTTGGGTGTGGGACAGGCTATCAACATTGAAGGTCTATCGTTGGACAAGTTTCTGGAACAGCAAGTGGCCACTTGTGGATGGATCATAGAGAAGGGCCATGGAAAAGGCCAACTCATTGTCTTACCTGCAAATGAATTTAACCATCTCGAGCTGAAGAAGAACAATGCCGACAGTGTTCCGTTGGATCACATTGCCCGTATTTTCCCAATTCTCGGCTGACCACATTTTATAACTGAAAAGTTTTGTATCTCTACTAAGAATTATGAACGTTCCTGTTTCTGTTGACTGCTTGGGGCTCTTAGCTTATGTTCTTGCCGTCTGGCTTCTGGTAACTGTGATTACAAGTTTCGAGTATTCTTACGACTCCTGTAATCTTGCTTGGTTTTCGTCTTTAGGAGCAGAGCTGGTGAAAATAGTAATGAAATCATTTAATTATAATTAGTTATTAATTATGAGAATTAGCTAATTATCTTGGGCTAATAGAATATCAATTAGTTATTTTCATTATTGAGACACTATCAGTGCATGAATCAGGATTATAGAAAATATCTACAGCCTCACTACTATGTAGAGGTAAGATTGCATATTATCAAACTTTTTCAGATTTTATTTTATTGTGGAATTTTGAACTGAACGTGTAGTTTGTCTCATATGGAAAGAATATATAGCTTTAAGCATGCATATAAGTCTAGTGAATTACTCCCGTTATCAATTAATTTTAAGATGAAACTTTATTTAAGCTTGTATGTGCTCTTTTTATTTGAGCTCAATTTTACAAAATTTAAGATTGCAGTATAATTTAGGAACATGAAAAACATTGTAAAGTGCAAGATTTAGGGGAAAGAACAATTGATCCTTTTCCAGCAGATGTTGAGCAGGAATCATCTGCTATTTTTACTTTTTGATTTCTTGCACAAGAACCATATGAAGAAAACAATTTAGAGGACTCAATCATATGGTCTGTTACCTAATAATGAATTTTTCAACATGTTTCCCGAGTATGTGAATCACGTTTACAATGATCATATCATGTCTTCTTCTTGTTTTTTCTGTCTCTCTCAGCCTCTATTCCATTCGACATGAGTGCAGGACCTTCAGCCTCTAATCTGGTGTTCTCAATCGTCACTTTCCGCCTCATCTCCTCTTTTTTTACTGATGAGTAAGACCTTTTTGATAAAGGGTAAAAGCTTTGTTTCCAAAATTTAGCCTCTAACTTCGCCCAATTCTAATTAATAGAACATCTGGAATCAGGTAAACCAACAGTAACTATAGTCCAGATTCGTTGTATTTACTCTGATATGTTCCAATGAAGAAAAAGGAAACAGAAACAAATAGATGGTTTGATGCAAATGTCTCAACAACCTCTAATAACAACAGGAATTGTAATGATTAAGCTTCCTCAATAGATAAGCTTGCCATGTGCCCCGTCTTTGTTTTCAGGCATCATTTGGGGACTGCCAATGCTTACAAGAATGCAGCTAGTTTCTTTTGTTATTCCTCTTGATCATTTATATTTTTCAAATTTTCATGTTAACTCATAAACTTGTACAAAAATTATCAGTTTTAATTTTAATTTTTATTTGAGTAGGCAGTTGAAAATCGGAAATTTTTACATTTTTTATACCAACTCAATTAAATTAATAATAGATTATTTTATAATATTTAATCAAACTAAGTTTAATTTTTAACCGTGATAAAAAAAAGAACAATCTGGTAGAAAAGTTTCAAAATTCTTTTCTTATTTTCAATGGAGTATTTGAGTCGGATATCTTGGTTATATAGAAATTAAAGATGTATAAATGAAGAGTTCAAATCTTCTGTTAGTGTTACTTTATCTAATTTTATCTAGTAAAAAATGTCATCATTTTTACTTAAATTTTAAGTCACTATTCACTTATAACTGTTATGGGTGTGACTTAAGTGTTTACGCACAAGTGACAGGTCATTGTTTTTTTTTTTTTACTTTTTACTTTTTCATTTTAATTTTAATTATAGTATTATTACTTTAAAATTCTTAATTTAATTTAATTTTAATTATGGTACTATTAATTCATAAAAATTAAAATAAAATAATTGAAAACAAAATAATAATAATGAATTTGTGTTACAGGTGTGACACAATTTTTTTATTTTTTTATTATTTTAATTTTAATTTCTTAAATAAAATTTATAAGATAAAATTTAAAAATTTAAAAATGTATTAAAATTATTTAATTAATTATAAATTATAAAAATTAAATTAAATTAAATTATTATTATGTTAGCTCGCATGAATATTAATGCAATATTAAACATCTTATCTTATATGATACAGTTTATTTCTACTGAAAATGTTTGTGAAATGCAAATAAATTATACAATATATTGGAATAATTTATTTTATTTTAATTGATTAATTTACTAAAATAGTTTAATTAATTTATAAATTATAGAATTTTATACATAAATATTAAGCAACTAATTTTACCAAACATCTTTAATAAACAACTGATTTATCAAACATCTTTTATAAAAAGCTGATGTTATCGACTGATCAAATCTGATTATATAATCAGTTATCAGTTAATCGTTGATAGAATCAGTTATGAGTTAATGCAACCAGCTGATTGTCAAATATGGGCTAATATAATAATAATAAAAAAATTAATCAATTTTTAAATTTAATTTAATATTTTTCTATAATTTATAAGTTAGATAAACAATTTTAATAAATTAATCAAAATTTAAAATTTAAAATTTTTATCTAATAAATTTTATTTAAAATAATTAAAAAATAAACACAAATTCATTTTTTGTTTTTTAATTATTTTAATTTTATTTTTTATAAAATTAATAGCATTATAATTATAATTATAATTGTAATTATAATTATAATTTAATTTTTATCAAATTAATACTAATATAATTAAATTAAAATTAAAATGATTAAAAAAAGTCAACAAGTATTAGGGGTGTAACATTCATGACTTTTTTAAATTTTTATCGCGTGATATTTAAGTTACGCCGTGACAGTTGTGACTATTTGATGACTTAAAATTTTAATCAAAAACTACGAGCAATTTTAATTGGAACAATATTAGATAGAGTGGTGACAGGTATGCGCGGCTTGGTTCACCGTGAGTGGGAGCCGGGAGGTTCGCGTCTAACATATCCACCGGAAAGGTAATTAATGTGCGGACCGCCTAGCAGCGTTAGCATATCGGGCGGATCCTGGCTTGTACTACCTTCGAGATCCACCGGCGATTATTTGGGAAGTCTTAACTCATGATATATGCTCGTATCCTGCATTAGACGTGGCAGTTTCCCAGTCTAGTCTCTTTTTGATTTTTTCTTTGCATTCAAAAAAAAAAACAGATAAGAGTATCTAGACTTGTTCTTCTCGAGTTTCTTGACTTTTCAGGGGCTGTGGAACAGACACGTAATATAAACCTTGCCCTCCATCGTTGCCACTTAAAGACACGTAATATTCTGCCGATTCTTTTGAGGCTTGTTGAGTTATAATTGGCTCGAAGGAGTCGATGAATCGACCTACCTGATTTTTTTTAGGCTTGTGGAGTTATAATTGGCTCGAAGGAGTCGATGAATCGACCTACCTGATTTTTTTGAGGCTTGTTGAGTTATAATTGGCTCGACGGAGTCGATGAATCGACCTATTTGTGATGTTTACGCTGCCTTTCCCAAGCTCCTATCGTTTCTTTGGCGTTTCCTGGTTGGTTGAGTCACCAAGAAAAAGATGTCATCAGAACTTCTATACGCCCCCATGTGGCTGCCACTAAAACGCTACCAACTTCTGACGACACACTGATGGAACTATATTTAACTGATTGAAACAGCTGTGGCAATCAGCCAGAGATCTACACCGTCAAAATTCATAATTTTACAGAAATGCATAGCTTGAATGTTGTTATTCTGCAGAATCTGAAAAACTTTTTTAAATCTCAGTGACATATTTGACAGTATCTGTGATTATTATGAAACATAAACTGCTGATTATCTCTTGATCATTCCTAAGTTCATCACTGCAGGTTCTCTCCTCCTGGAATGTCGACTATATCTGCAATGGTTAGCTTTTCCCTGGTAAAGAACAGATCTTTCAGGCTCATTGTTCCGACGAAGGATGGAGGACCATCCCATAGAGCATCTGCAATTTGCTGATGCATTCTTTCCGTTGGATGGAAAGCATCAAACCAGATGTAATCGTTAACATTCTCGCATAACTCAAACTCTGTTGCTTTATTTGTGCCTCCACAGGTCAAGAGACCTCGATACGGCCCAGTTCCACAACAAGCATTCACTCCATCTTTGAAACCTTCATAAATTTGAAGTCCGGATGTGGCTTAGTTCAGAATATTAATGATGCAATGAAATCAACAGTGGGGACATACCATATTTGGAGGAATTGTTTAATCTGTCGTCTAGCCAGTTGTAGAAATCTGGGTTGGAAAACTTGAACCCCCTCAATACATGCTCAAGGCTAGTGAGAACATTTTTAAGGGCAGTGTTATGTCCTATTGCAAGGGCAGAAGCTGCTTCTAGGCAACCACCATCGTCACTACCGTGGAGGTTCGCTGCTCTTAGTGCTGGTATGCAACCTAGAGGGGACAAGCTTAGAAAGGCAAACTTTCTAGCTCCTTTATGATACAAGGTCTGTACTGGGAAACAAAACAGAACCAACAACAGTTAATACAGACTCTAACCTGAATCATCACTTCTACCGATTCCTTATCTAGAAGGGTTCTTTTACCTGAATCGCATTTGTTAAGTTTCCAATGACCATACCAACATATTGTCCTGGACCGTGAAGTTCTAGCATTGTGGGATTAGCTAGATAGCCCGCAATATAGTCGTTGCTTCCTATACTGATGAAGTAAACTGCTTCAGTTATGATGTTCTTCGCTTTTGCTTCTCCCAGCTTTTCTGTCAATGATCTTTGCACTTCTTCAAAGTACTTTATTTGTGTTGATAGATCTATCGTCTAATTACAGCATCAAACAAGGTATCTTAATGGTGATTTTATCAAAAACTTGGCCATCATATCAGTAAGAAATCGTCTATGAAATGTCTAAAGTTCCTTCAAGGTATAAGCAAGTACATTAGACAGACGAGAGAATCTTAGTAAAGTTATCAGATCCTTACCAACCCTTTATGAGTTTCAGGAAGAACCCCAGCCCCACCACTTGCAAAGTTAACCCCGTTGGTAAAATCCGCAGATGGTTCCAGATATGGAGGAATTAATGGCAGTTTCGCATGTTCAGCTGTAAATTCACATAAAACCAGTTGCAAGAAGAACCACTCAGTAATAACAAAATTTGACAAACCAAAACATAGTAGCAGTAAAAGCAGCTATTCCCAATCTACCACTTACCTATATAGTCTACTATGATACGGCCATCAGAGAACCTTCCTGTAGGTGCTTCAAAGAAACCATTTTGACAGTAAGGCTTGTGATTTGCTCGATTTTCAGGGGTGGTGTCGATGTAGTTGTTGTTACCAGGATCGACAGTAGAGTCACCGAAGATGAACAGAGCACTAGTCTTCTCAACTCCCTCGCTGCCATATAATCTCGGGATCGTCAAAAGAAAGATATGAAGCAAGATTAGACGATAACTGAATCTGAGTCCCTCCATTTGCCACTCAAGTTTGTACAACAACTTGTCTTACGAGTTGCTTATAAATACAAACCCAGATAGGATTTCCAACCGACGACTTTCTCCAGGCAACCACCCACCATTTCCTGGACGTTTGCTGGGACGTGATGCTGTATTTATAAAACAGAATAAATATCATAAAATTGAATAAAAGATCTGAGCTCCGTTTGCTGAGCTTCCCGAAGATATGTCTCGTCGTTATTAAAAATGTTGCGACTCCATCAAGGCAACCAGCCTGTGATCGTATTAAATGTCAAATTTGGAAACAGGATGTGTCGTTTAGCGGAATAGTAGATTCCTAACTACCAACCGATACAGTCAATAATAAATTTTAAAATGCTCAATATTTTAAATTTTTTAATTAAGTAAACAATTTTTTATAAAATTAATAATTCGACTTAACTCATTAAGCATTTTAAAAATTATTTAATCTTTTATAAATTTAAAAACTCAATCCAAAACTTTCATTATCTAAATTTTATTTAATTTAATATCTAAAATTTTAAAATTTTAAATTAAGTAATCAATTTTTATAAACTTAACAACTCAATTAAGAATGTCAAATTTGGTTCAACCCAGTCTGATTTTGACCTAAATTTTTGATCGAAATGTAAAAAATGACATTATTTTTTTATTTTTAAACAAAATATATAAGGTTGAAATGGGTTAAATCATTTTTTAATTTTTAAACAAAATATATAAGGTTGAATCTGATTAAGCTACGAGTCACCTAACTTATAGATTAGGCTAGGCCGGACCAGACCTATTAACATCCTAAACTCAATTGAAAACGCCATATGTATTAATATTTTGTTAATTTGGTTAACAAAATTTCTTTTTATAATATTTGTCTATTTAAAAATTCAATTTTCAAATAATTATCTAATTGCACTAAAACACTAAACTCATAACTGCTTTTGCATATTGTGTGGAATGTTTTATTCAAACATAGATGATTAGCCAGTAATTAATTTTCTATATATACATCCACGTGTCCCAAACAAAAAGGGATTTTGTTAATCAAATAAAAAATAGTTAATTAGCATAAATAGTTCAAACTTTAGTTAATTTTCAATTATAATCTAAAATTTAAAAAGTAACAATAAATTATTCAAACTTTCAGTTTTTTCCAATTTTAACCTAACCTTTAAAAGTAATAATAAAATATTAAAATTTTTAATTTTTTAATTATAACTCGATGTTATCTGTTATTTTTCTGATACCTTTAGCATTTTGTTTTATGTTTGCTTTTTTTGATGTCCCAAACTATTATCATATTATAGCATACTGCACCAGTAAGTTTTTCATTTTTAGTTCATTCTCCTAATACAATAAATGTGAGGGCGTCGAGATTGCGTAATCTGAAAATTGAAGGATAAGAACGTCAAGAGAAAAAATTGAAATCAAAACGTAAGGTCGTCTGGATTGTATAATTTGATTTAAGTCATTTTTAAATAACGATATCATTTTAATTATGTAATTAAACGACATCGATTAATTAATCATTGTTTGTTATATTAATTTTGGTTGACGTCTATTAGTAATTAAGATTTTTGAAACATGTGACAAATTATATCATCAAACTTAACAAAAATACGAATGGAAAAAAAAGTTTGAATATTTTATGACTACTTTTTGAAGTTTTAGTTATAATTAAAACAATTTCAAAGTTTGAGAATTTTATTGCTAATTTTTTAAATTTAGGCTTTAAATAAAATATTGACAAAAGCTTGATTTTTTTTAATAACTAACCTTAAAAAATACTAACAAAACTAAGAACTAAGTTGTTAAGGTTTAAAACATTGGTCACTTGAATGAAAAAATAAAAAACCTAAACACTGAATTGAAAATTTTC
>JANZLX010000008.1:1905400-1935305 GCA_025531955.1 Erythroxylum orinocense | reverse complement strand
GCTTACAATCAATGGACCAATTCATGTCGATCAAGATATGAGCTAAGTTTGAATTTAACAAATATTTGAATAGTTCAATTTATCTTTTCAAAAAGATGTTATTTTAATT
Organism: Erythroxylum orinocense; assembly: GCA_025531955.1. Classification (NCBI taxonomy): domain Eukaryota; kingdom Viridiplantae; phylum Streptophyta; class Magnoliopsida; order Malpighiales; family Erythroxylaceae; genus Erythroxylum; species Erythroxylum orinocense. Next base: position 1,935,196 of record JANZLX010000008.1, on the reverse strand, counting down.
AAAAATTTAGAATAACATCATTTAAAGTAAAATTAACCAAAATAATATTATTATCAAATTATGATTGAATAGATGGTTTGAATTCGACTAAATTTTGAATAAGATTCGAATTACCTCCTCGTACCTAACATCATCATTATCATTATCATCACACCTAGTTCGAAGTCCTGCAGTGAAGCAAGGTCTGATAGTACGTAACCTTACCCCTACATAATAGAGAGGCTATTTCTAATAGACCCATATTTTATATATGTAATATATTGTATGTAAACATCTTGAAAATTTGGAGAGAGTTAAAAGAATTGTAATATTCTAAGTATTGTGAAATTTTAGGATTTTAAAGTTGAGACTATTTCTAATAATTAAAAATTTTAAAAGTTTTATGAAAATTGAACTAAAAAATTGTAATATTTTAATTTTAGTACAAAAAATCAATTTTTTTAAAATATTTTGATTATAGCTTCACACGACTCGAATTTTTACTTAATTTTTTTTAACAATTTTAACACAAACTTAATTATTGATTTAGCAAATTTTAATTTTTTCACAAACTAAGTTTTGAAATTGTAATTAGTTGTTATAGAATGCTTCTATTTTGAAAATAGTTTCTTTACTAGTTAGGAGTAAGACTGCACACTATTGGACCTCTCAAAACTTTATATCTCATCAAAATTTATATTGAATGTTGTTATTGTTATTGTAAAATGCATCTATTAAATTAATCTAGACATAAACCATACATGAAATTTTAAAATATAACTTACTCAAGACTTGTTCATAAAAAAACTTAAATAAAAAAAAGATATCAATTATGTATGCAAAGTTTTGGTGTCCCTAGTCAATATGATTATGAATATACCTACTAACCCAAATAACAAAATAAAAGCTAATTTAATTTCAACGCAATATTTTACTGATCTGGAAATAATTCTTACTAATTAAATTCAGTTTTAAACTTGCCACCAAATCGTTCTCTATAATAAACAGTTGACCTGATTCAGCAACATCCAGGAACGATTAAGACTGGTCAACAAGTCCTTACCCTACCTGTGGCAATGGATTAGGTCCAAAGGTAGACCCAAAAGGCTCAGTGAGTTTAGCCTTTTAAGGACAGTGTTAATTATTGTCTTTCTACCTATAATTACATTTAATTAGTTCTTAGATGGTCGAGTTAGTAAAGTGAAAAATATAGGATCAAAAGATTCTATGTTTAAATTCTCTTATCTATATTTTTTTGATCGAGTCTGTCGTAAAGATAAGGAAGGTTTCAGAAAAATTTTTAAGTGGGGGTAAATATTTAAAATACTCTTATATTACTGAATTAAATTAATAAAAGCCAATCTTTTTATGAGATCAAAATTTAAAATAATAATATTTTTATATAAATTGTCCCTGCGTATAGAACTTGTTTAAAATGAAATACCCGATTGGTATAATTTGTAGTTTATTACATCAATTCAAAATTTTAAGTATTAGTATTACGAATAATTATCTTACTTTGTTTGATTGGTATACATGTGCTCAATTTAATTGTAACATTTTATTCTGTTTATATTTTAATTTTTATTCTAATTGAATATGATAATATTGTAATAAATCCTCGATATGTTTTATTATCTCGTGATCACTCAAACTTTGATTACGAGAACAAAAGAGGCGGAAAGATTGGGTGAGTAATACGACATAAGCGGCCGAGTTCTAGTTTGATAGAGAGAAAAGGAAAACCCAAAACGGTGCGTATAGCACTTGCTACGGAACCGAGTAGGAACACCGACCCGACCATCCTATCCTTTGATGAGAAGAAAAGGGTACTTCCGTAATTTGAAGAAAATCTTCATTCTTTCATTTATTTTCCTTTCGTCACTGTAATCCCCAAATCGCCATTAGCCCTAATCGGAAGATTTCCCATTTCACTGAAACTCAACGATGACGTCGTCGAAACGATATTACAAAGAGAAAATCGCTCGCCGGAAGTAAGTGATACGGTTGTCCCAATACTAGTTTTCGATTTTTGTTTTTATGTTTATCTAGAAAATTTTCATTGATGAAATTTGTACAGAGAAGAGAAAACAGAGGAGCCAGAGACACCTAAATACAGAGACCGTGCAAAGGAACGTAGAGAAGATCAAAATCCCGATTATGAACCCACGGAATTAGGTTCCTTTCACGCCGTTGCTCCTCCGGGCACCGTCGACCTCCGGTCAGCCGACGCCCACAAGATTTCCATTGAAAATAGCAAGTACCTTGGAGGTCGGTGTTTCTTCTTGTTCATTTTCGTTTTCGGTTCTCTCTCTCTCTCTTTTGGTTTTTTGTTTTCGGATTTAATGATGAAAATGGAGGAATGAATTTTCAGGTGATGTGGAGCATACGCATTTGGTGAAAGGTCTCGATTATGCTTTGCTTAACAAAGTGAGAAGTGAAATTGACAAGAAGCCTGGTTCTGAAGAGGACGCGGAGGGTAAATCTAGGTAGTTTACTGCTTTTATTTGTTGTTTTAAGTGTTTAATTCATGGATTAAAAAGCTCTCAAGTTGAATTAAGAAGCATTTGTTTTCGATGCTATAAAATGAGCTAATAGTAATGGTGCCCGAGTCTGATGTAACAGACATATCCAGCTTTTGTTGAATCTGTTTTGAGGGCAAGATGATTTAATTGCTTTCATTGCTTGACATTACTGCCCTTCTTCTTCTTCTTCTTCTTTTTTTTTTTCTGAACTTCTTTGGATATTAAGCTTACATGCTGGTCTTACCACTTCTGGTTTATCAGAGCATCTAAGGAAGACCAACAGTTGTCATTCCGCACTGCAGCTGCAAAGGTGAAACAGCCTTTTGAGAACATGTCAAGCCATTTAACTGGTTGAAATTTGTTCACTATGTTGCTTTCATCATTTACTGACGATTTATTTCCTTGTTTCAGTCAGTTTATCAATTGATAGTCAAACCGAAAACGGTGATCAAGACAAATGAAATGTTTCTTCCTGGTCGAATGTCATTCATCTTTAACATAGTAAGAACTTTGCTTTCTTTCTTTTTTTAAATTCATATATTTGTCTTATTCCTGTTCACTTAATCAATTCTGGAGCTTCTAGATTCTGGATGTAAATGAATTTTGTTCTTTACTTTTACCTTCATTTGGTTTTATCTTTTCACATCAGTTTATAGATAACTATTACTATCAGAACATTAAGTCAATGATGCCAGCACTCTGTCTGATATCAACTGTTATCCGTCGGTAAAATGGTTTAAAAATCCGGAAGTCATGTTGAGTGTGGGTGTTGGACAAGCTAATCTAGGGGGTTGCCTTAGAATATGATTACAATATATTGATATCTTACATTCAAAACTATTGGTAAGTGACACTTGTGGTTGTAAAAAGTGGTACAGAGATGTCATAATGTTGACTCACTAAATGGAAATCAAGGACTGCAGACAAATTTTGGGATTAGGCTGCAACGATACAAACTGTGTTAAGGGTGAGAAATGATTTTGCATGTCATGATACTTATCTATCCTTTGGCTGACACTGTGTTATTACTCATTAATGTAGAATTGTGGACGTCTCCACTCTCCTTTTGTTTATTTATCTGTTTAATTTCTCCTTTTAGGCACACTATTATGGTTAGAATGTTAGTTCGAAATATTTTGCATTGTGTTACACATAAGCATGAATTTCTTGACTTTTTTGCTTTATGCTTTTGTTTATTCTTTTACTCCCTAGGAAGGTGTATACTCAAATGATATTCCAACCACACTGCATAGGAGCAAAGCTGACTGTCCAGTGCCAGAGGTTGTTATTTTTTCCTTTATCAAAAGTTTTATGTATATTCAATTTCTTAAGTAAGATCATATCTCATCTTAGACTATGTAATGTAGGAAATGGTAACTGTTGGTGTTGATGGATCGGTTCTGGACCGAATTGCTAAAATTATGTCATATCTGCGCCTTGGCTCATCTGGGAAGGTCCTGAAGAAGAAAAAGAAGGAGAAAGATGCAAAGGGTAACTATCTGAATGGTTTCTCTTTTGGAATATATTATCCACATCATTTTTGGTTTATGAAAGGCATGTTTTTCCTATTTAACTGACTTTTGTAAGATATATCCATGATTTTGAGCAATTTTGAAACATAGCATTATTATGCTACACCCAGAGCAGTATGTGTAGTTTTATGTGGGCCCGTGCTTAATAACATTCCAAGTGATGCAATGGAGAAAATGGTCCGAATTGTAATACTGGAATGCATATTTCAAATTTGGATCAGTTTCTTTGGAGTTTGAAAGTTTTCCTTACCTAAATGTTGTCTCATTGGTATATTTCACCTGATGAAATTTGTTGTCATAACATTGGATAAATTCTCATTGAATCATTTATTGGCTGCCAAATTGACCAGTTCAATACTTTTTAACTTGTCTGTCATGTTACTTATATACTTACTAGATTAATCCTGTAGGGAAAGTTACAGCTATTGGCAATGGATATGATGGCCAGGATAAGGCACCAAAACCCAATGGTGCAATTTCAAGTAATAAGACTGAAAGGGAAATTCTGCCCCCACCACCACCACCTCCAAAGAAAAATCTGCCTGATCCTCGAGAAAAACAGGCGCCAGTTGTTGCAAGAGCAGAAGAGGATGACATATTTGTGGGGGTTGGAGTCAACTATGATGTTCCTGGAAAAGAAATGAGTCAGAGCCCTATTTCAGAGGACATGGAAGAATCACCTCGAAACAAGGAAAGAGTTTCTTACTTTAATGAACCTGCATATGGCCCAGTACCACCCTCCACATCTTCTCAGGAATGGCAGGACCTGGTAAGTATACTTTTTTTTGATGAAGCTTGAGGTTGAGTAGTTGAGTATAAAATACCATTAATTTATCTCTTGAAATTAGAGTCACATAGTTTTGGTGCCTATATTAATGCTTGTTTGCCTCTCTCTGATGGATTCTCTTTGGTGATCTCTGATCGTTTGATTCATTCAGAATGGGTATGACTTGATGCAAGCACAAGCAATGGCTGGTGCCTACCAGGGAGAGTGGCAGGACTACCAATATGCTGATCAACTGGCATATCCTGAACAGTATCTGCAGGAAACAATGCAAGTTTATGACCTGCAACCGGGTTCAAACATACCGCAGGATCCACGCTTTATGACTCAGGAAGAGAAGGATAGGGGTTTGGGTTCTGTGTTTAAGCGGGATGATCAGAGGCTTCAACAATTGAGGGAAAGAGATGCCCGAGAAAAGGATCCTAACTTCATCTCAGAGAGTTATTCTGAATGTTACCCGGGGTATCAAGAGTACAATCACGAGATTGTGGGCAGTGATGACGAAGATGACTTATCAAAGATGGATATGGGTGGTCGGGTAAGTAAAAAAGATCTAGCCTGCTACACTATTATTTTGCTGATGAATTTACGGTTATGCTTGGAATGTTTTGACTATTTCTTCTGTTCAATGCTTACTTTCCAATGCGAAACAAGTTTTATCAGAAACTTAATTCCTTATGAATTTAAGATGAGCCTTTGTCTTCGAAATTCATAGCTGGTGCTAATTATTGGCACTAACAGGCAAAAGGTCGTCTCCACCGGTGGGACTTCGAGACGGAAGATGAATGGGCAAAATACAATGAACAGAAGGAAGCAATGCCAAAGGCTGCATTTCAATTTGGTGTGAAGATGCAAGATGGTAGGAAGACACGGAAGCAAAACAAGGACCAGAAACTCAATAATGAGCTGCACCAGATTAATAAAATACTGGCAAGGAAGAAAATGGACAAGGAATCCACTGATGGTGGCCATTATGATGATGATATACAAATAGGCAAGAAGCAACGAATCTAAAGCCTGGAAAGCTCTCTGACGCCCTCCTAAATATTGCCCACACCAAATTGTTGAATCGTAATTTGTATTATTGGTTCGATATCCTTGTTTTGCAAAGGGCATCAAATTGGCTGTTAATGGTAGATGAATTTAGCAACAACTTGGATCTGTAGAGATTTGGCAGTCGTAAATTAATCTCGTGGGATTGGCCCTGGCTTGGTTTGTCGTTGTTTCTTTAATGAAATGCACTAATAAGTTGTAACCTCATGATGGACGATGAGCATGAACATAAACAATGTGCAATTACTATCAAAATTATAAACACCCTGATGAACACAAACCAAAACTCCCCAGGCTAGATAACATTTTGCACGAGATTGTTGAACGGCATCCCACACAATTTGTTACGACAGTTGGTACAACGTCCAAAGTTCCAATTGGTAATAAACCTGTTGTCTCCGTAACGACTCCTACGATCTCTGTTGGAAAGAGTCTTCAGGGTAACAAAGGGACTAACGCAGTATCTGCGAGCTCTTCTTAAACCACCCTTCAGAGAAACAATCTTGAATTTGTTTCCTCTTCCAGAGGTTGCTTTTGGAGCCAAAACCATTACTTCAAATTCTGATACCACTGTTGCAACGAACCGAGTCACAGGAAAATCTGCTATCACTTCAGGTATAAGCTCCGTGGGAAACAAAGAAACGACTAGGAAATATCCTTTCTATTCTAAAACGCCCATTTTGGAAAACAAAGGAAATACTGAGAAATCCCTTTTGGGGAACAGCGGAACTACTGAGAAATCTGCTGTCTTCTGGGGCGGCTCTTTCGGGGAATAAAGGAACTACTGGGAAATCTGCTCTCTTCCGGGACGACCCTTTTGGGGAATGAAGGAACTACTGAAAAATCTGATATCATTTCAGGCGTAACTTCTGTGAGAAACAAATAAACGATAGGAAATATCCTGTCTGTTCTAAAACGCCCATTTTGGGAAACAAAGGAACTGCTGAGAAATCCCTTTTGGAGAACAACGGAACTACTGGGAAATCTGCTGTCTCTTCCCACCCTTTTGGGGAATAAAGGAACTACCGAAAAATCTGTTATCGCTTTTGACACCATCATTCCGGAAAAGGAAGGCACTCAAACCAATGGTTTTCGAGAAAAAAAAGATAGAAGCTTTTACAGCCTGTTTGTAAAGCAGTTAATCGAATTCAATTATAAGCTCGAATGTCTCTTTATTTGGAAAAAAAAAATCACGAATTGAATTCACATGGGAGTTTTAAATTTATGATTTTAGGTCTTTATGTTTTATTATATCTAATAAATTTTATTTATTTATTTATGTGAGTCCTTCATGAGACCTGTAAAATAAATAGTGGCTAAGATTTTATAAGATAAAATAAGACAGAATAATATTAAATAGAAAATCTGAATTTAAAATTTACTACCTTCGTAAATTTAATTCACCCTCTCTTTTACGAGAATTCAACTCCTTTTAACTGCTGTTATTCTTTTTTAACCCACAAACTCAATAATGCCTATGACTCCAACATAATAACCCCGCATCTCTTCTTTTTTAATCCACAAATTTAATAATGCCTACGACTTCAACATAATAACCCTACAACATAATAACCCAACTTAATACCTTATATTATCAATACAAAATAACAATTACTCGTTCATAAATTATAATAATTTTTATTATCTTTATAGCTCGGTCTAGTCTAATGTTATTTATAACTATTTTTTTCTTTACATTTTAATAATAAACTTTTTTGATGATATCATTTATACTAAAATTGATGTTTATAAGTTGTTTTATGTAAGTGTGAATGTTTATTATTTAATAAGATTATTTTTTAATCAAAGGTAAATACGTTATATAAAATAATTGAATTCATTTTGATTATGTTATAAAGAATGTAATTGAATTCAATTCTAATATTACTGGATTTGTTCTAAACACTACAAATTAAATTAAATTCAATCTTATTAATGTAATTAAATACAATTTGAAGATTTTCAAACACCCGCTGATATATACAATGAAAAGGATCTTCAGACTTCAAAATCCGAAAGGTTGTTTTCATTTGTGTGCTGAATCTGCGTTGAGTAGAAGCCTCAGAAAGAGGCATTTTCAATCTAAGGCTGTGCTCACGCTTTCTGTAGACATTGCGTGGTCAATACATAGCCTCAAAGTTTTTTTTAAAAAAATGAAATTGAATTAAGAAAAGAAATGGGTTTTTAGTACAGCCATTATCCTTTTAAAAGGATATCGTAACCTATACAAAGCGGCATCGTTAACAAAGCACACGTCACCGTTTACAAAGCTATGTCAAGTATTCTCGGATGTTCCTAAGATGAGAAAAAAACAAGATGCCTCTTTCGTGATTTCTCCAGACGTTCCAAATTAGGGTTCCAAGTATTCTTCATCAGCTAGCGTCTCCAGATGATAATGGAGGTAATCGATTCCTGGCTTGATCTTTGTAACTAAGGCTACTCCTTTCGTCTTCACTCGTTAACTTCTTATGAATACTCGAGGGTCATCCTACATGATTGGGCTTCAGCTGCAAAGTCGCTCCTCCCGCCTCCACATCTTCTGCACCCGCGGAGGATCTAACTTAAGGGACTCATGGAGGATCTAACATAGCCTCAAAGTTGCAAGAGAAAATAATTGATGTTTCATGTCCTGTTCCTGATTGTAAAGTGTTGCTTGAGCCTCAGTGCTGTAGCTCAATCCTGCCTCAAGATGTATTTGATAGGTGGGGCCGTGCTTTATGTGAGGCTGTGATTCCTTTGGCTCAAAAGTTTTACTGTCCATTCAAGGATTGTTCGGCAATGCTGATTCATGATGGACGACAGACTATAAAGGAATCTTAATGCCTTTATTGTTGGAGGCTGTTCTGTGCAGTGTAAAGTTCCTTGGCATTCAGAGATAGGCTGTAAAGAGTTTCACAAGCTGCGTAAGAGCGAGAGGAACAGACAAGTTATCCTGTTGATGAAATTGGCAGATGCCAAGAACTGGAAATTATTCGTAGAAGTATGCTACTCTTACGGAGATTCCAATTTCAGGTTCTACGTAGTTAACATAGTCTCTATTCCTATGCTCCTACTAATAAGTTATTCCTTGTTTGAAAAATACATAATGCTTACTTATTCTTTGAGTTTAAAAAATAAGTAAATCTATCAGTGTCTGTATTTATCTATTCGAAGTCAATTTTAAATGGTTAGGAATAAAATTAAAGCTATGTTGAAATTTTCCATTTTTTTTTGTTAGTTATTATTTATTATTATAAATTTATATTTTTAAATCAAACATTAAAATTATATCATTATTAGAAATTTTAAAAAATAAATTAAAATAAATAATATTTATTTCATTTCATTTTTCATCTATTCCATTCTTAAAGAATTACCGGTTTATTTTTCATCTATTTCAGGTGAACTAAATACCAAGAAAGTTTATTTGTTTACTTTAAATGAAATGACTTCTCAATGTTTCATTTTCGATCTATTTAATTTAATTTTTAGTTCCAGTTTCTCTCAAAGATATAATTTTATTAAATTAGTCTTATTAAATTTGAGTATTCTCGAATTAATAACAAAGACTTTAATGTATCCAACAAAATGTAAAACAAACTTTAATATTTTAAAACGTTCAAATTAAATTCTAATTAATTTAAAAATAATTATATTATAATGGAACTCAATTTTTATTTAAAAGATAAAAAATAATATCATGTTAGTATATAAGGGAATTAATATTGTCTAATTTTTCATCTATTTAAGATTTATTCTAGATACTTTGAAAATATTATGATTCAATTTAAATGCTTAAAAATATTATGATTTAAGTTGTATTTTATTATAAACATTAAGATTTAAAATACATTTTTGACCAAAATAATTGTTATTTATAGGTTAATGATAACAATATATAAGAGATTGACAATTAAAATCTTTTTAATGATAACAATATATAAGAGATTGAGAATTAAAATCTTTACTTCATTTCATGATTGATTATTCTTCTTGTCCAATTTGAAGGGGGTGATAATAAGTATGAGGTTCATACTACTTTTCATTTGGTATCAAAAACGGGTAAAAGAGAATAAGTAAAATTAATTTTCTTTCTCTGTGTTTCCTTGTAATTTGACCTTTTAATTATTGCAACAAATATTTTAAAAACATGAGCAAAAGTTACAACTGTTAGATAAAAAATTTAAGGTTTAAAATACATAATGCTTACTTTTTGTTTGAGTTTAAAAAATAAGTAAATTTATCAGTCACGTGATCAGGGGATCAATTTTCTGATTAATTTAAAAATAATTATATTATAGCGAAACTCAATTTTTATTTAAAAGATAAAAATAATATCATATTAATATTGACCTGATATTTAATTTTAAGGGAGTCAATATTGTCTAATTTTTCATCCATTTAAGATTTACTCTAGATACTTTGAAAAAATTATGATTTAATTTAAATGCTTAAAAATATTATGATTTAAGTTGTATTTTATTATAAATATTAAGATTTAAAATGCAATTTTGACCAATATAATTGTTATTTATAGGTTGATGATAACAATAAGTGGGTGAGAATTAAAATATTTACTGCATTTCATTATTGATTATTCTTCTTGTCCAATTTGAAGAGAGTGATAATAAGTTTCATACTACTTTTCATTTGGTATCAAAAAGGGTAAAAGAGAATAAGCAAAATTAATTTTTCTTTCTTTGTGTTTCCCTTGTAATTTGGCCTTTTAATTATAGCAACAAATGTTTTAAAAATATGAGCGAAAGTTACAATGTTAGATAAAAAATTTAAGGTTTAAAAGGTTCAATCGATATTAAATTATCGTAAAATCGGCTAAAGATTGAATAAAATTAAAAATTTTAAATGTAGTTAAAAGAAATTGCCATTATCTAATGAAAATTTGAAGTTTAATTTAAAAAATATTGTCAAATAAAAATTATTTATTTTATTTTAATTTATAAGAATTTATTAATTTATAAAAATTGATAATTAATTAATAAACTAATCAAATTTTAACAACAAAAAAATTATTAGAATGAATTGAATCAATATTTTAAAAATTAAATTAAAAATTAAAAAATGCAATATTTTTATTGTTGAATCGACCAACAACACTCTTTTAATCATTGATATCAACAATTCCACACATTTAATTTTCTTGAATTTCGCATCTTTAGGATTTGTTTAAATCCAAACCATATTAAATAAAAGGCTCAATTGATATCAATGATTCAAAGAAAAGGGACAAATTAAAGTCTCCTTTTTTCTTTATAATGATGAATTATTTATGTCCGAGTCCCCGAACTCAGAGCATACCTTCCATGGCCATTTCCTTCTTGTTCTCTTTCTTTCTCTCTTTTATCATCCCTGAAGTCTCCAAGGCACTCAACATCAACGCCGTCGTGGCTCAAGATGGCTCCGGCGATTACAAAACCATCGGCGAAGCCATTCAAGCTGCTCCAAATTTTAGCATGCAGCGTTACACCATATTCATCAAGGGAGGTCTATACAGGGAGATTCTGCTAGTTGGGCCTGAAAAGTCGAACATTACATTCGTCGGAGAGGGACGTGAGTTGACGGTCATTTCCGGCAGCAATGTAGGCTTTGCTGGGGACACAGCCACTCTAGGAGTTGACGGGTTTGGCTTCTTTGCCAAGAATTTGACTATTGAGAACAGAGGTGATCCGCGACAAGGGCCTGGCTTTGCACTACGTTCCAACTCTCCTCAAGCTGCGTACTATCTGTGTTCAATCAAGGGGCACCAAGATACGGTGTTTATCCAGCTCGGTCCTCAATTCTACAGAAACTGTTGGATTGAGGGGACAATAGATTTCATATTCGGCATCGGGCCTGCGGTATTTCAGGGTTGTCATATTCTGGCCAGGGAAGCTCTATTTGGTCAGGCCAACGCACTGACTGCGAATGGCCGTGAGAGTCGGGACGAACCAGGTGGATTCTCATTTCATCTTTGCAACATCAGTGGAGATGTTGATCTAGAGGGCTCAAAAACCCCAACACAGACTTACCTTGGCAGGCCATGGAGGGCATACGCAAGAACAGTGTTCATGGAGACTTACATGTCAAGTGTGATAATGCCCGACGGGTGGTTGCGATGGAACCAGAGTTTCGAGGCTACATTGTTCTATGGAGAGTTCAGCAACAAAGGACAAGGAGCTAGAGTCGACCACCGAGTGAAGTGGCCCGGTGTACATCCTGCTCTAGACAGGAAAGTGGCGATGAGCTTTACAGTGTCTTCGTTCATCCAAGGAGAAAAATGGCTACCGGCCATTGGAGTTCCATTTGTTGGAGGACTCACTGTAACTTGAAGATGAGGATGATGACCATCATCTATACTGAAATTGGATAACAAGAAAAGATTACTCTCTATCCTCTCCATTTCAACCCCATCAGCAGAAAAAGCAAAACTTATAGGCCTCCATTGTCTAATTTGACAAGTAAAGCATGGATGTCATATAACATTTACCAATTCTGCGTCTTCCCATCCCATCCAACTCCTGCTTTGTGCAGCTAATAATAGCATTTGGAGCTGCATAATTATACCTCCAAGACGCTATCTTCTTGCAACAAATCCTACTTTTGCACTTAACGTGAAATCTACATCCAATAATGGATTATCTAATTGCTTCTTTGAAGCTATTGTTTAAAGGACGTTTTGGTTCGGATGTTGAAAAAGATGGCTATTTGTAAGAAGAGAATATTAGATTGTCTGTCCAATTTTACTCTATTCTATTCTGCTTTATAAAATCTAAGTAATTTATTTTGCGGGTCTTATGTAGGTTCTATACGAACCTCATATGAGCTCCACATAAATAAACAACTGAGATTTATTAAAAATAATAAGACGTTATAATATTAAGCAATCTAGAGTGAGAAAATGCAGAAGAAATGAATTTTTAACCTACTCATTCCTCTTGATGTCAGGAGCTACTGGTCAGTGTTTTGACATAAAATATGGATTTGCTGATTGGATTTTGCAATTAATATTGCTTTAAAAGATAACACAGAGTCAATTTAAGTAATATTAGTCATTGCAATAAGCTCAACCTTACATGAACGCTACTCCGAATGCTTTAAAATTTAGACTAATTTAATAGTAAAATTTTTGAGCAGTTGGTTTTTTATTTCGATTTTAAATTTTTTAATTTGATTTAATTTAATAATTTTTATTATTTAAAATTGATTAATTTATTAATTAATCGATCAATTTTTATAAACTAAAATAAACTGATTAATTTTTATTTAACAATCTATTTATAAAATTAAACTTTAAATATTTAGATAGGCAGAATAATCTTCTCCAATTACTTTTTTAATTTTATTCAATTTTTATCAATTTTATAATCAAATATTAATTACATCTTTTAAACTTTTTTTTAGATGTAATTTTTAAAATATTGCTTATATCTACGTATAGTAATTACATTTTACATCCTCTAGTTAACTTTTTTTCTAAATAATCTAACATGCCATCTCCACTGTCCAATCATAATCAATCAAATCATGGACCCTTATCTAACGGCTCATGTTTCACCAAATGTCACGTGGAAACTGTAGGTTTCGTCGACAAACAACTTGACGAGGAACAGAAACCTCCCCGCTTTTTCCGGACGCATAAATCTTCTGGTACTTAATGACCATAATACTACTACTGAGCCCACGTTTCAGCGAACGACATCTCTCCAACGCAAGGACATAACAGGAAAATACCTTGATTGTGACGGCAACCTGAGAAAAGCGGTTATCGCCTGTAACGATAAAAAGATGTCGAACGACAAGAATTAAATAGAGCTCTACTACGTGGACCGATAAAAGGGTGCCACGCGTCGAACGACGACAAAATTGAAGCGAATAAAATAATAGTTCAGCTGTTTTATTGCTCCCCTTTTCTATAGTTGGAAAAAGCGGCGGTTTCTGCGTCAAAAAGCTTCACTACTTTTGTTCTTCTTCATCTTCTTCAGCTCTTTTGTTCTGAGTCTTTCTAATATCTCCTCGCTAGTAATCTATGGAGATGGAGAGAAGATATGAAGATAGAAGCTTTCGATCTCCATCTGGCCTTTCTCTGTATATATAACTCTTTATCTCTCACTCTCTCGCTCTCTCCGTGTCTGAATGTGTACGAATTTGAGCTAGTGTCGATGCTTCTCTTTCAGTCTGTACGCATGAAACTGTTCATGGCTCGTATGCATATATCTACTGTCTCTTGAGATTCCAGTTATGGGTTTCTTTTTTTGGTTTTCTAGGGACACCCTGGCCTTTTTCATGAACTGGGTCTGTGAAAATGTTGATTTAAGATCAGTTTAGATGTTCCTTATCAAGTTTTTCTTGTTATAAAGTTAGTTACATTGATTTTTGACGTTAGCTTTCCTCCGTCGCGTTATAGAATCTAGGCTGGTCGTTCATGGCTTTTCATTTTTTTTGTCTTCTATCTTTTATTTTTCTTATCTACTTGCTCTCAGTGATGAGTTTAATATCTCCGCTCTTTGATAAATGAACTTGATGTTGCTAATGAAACAACCGGTAAATGCGTAGAGAGTTGTGGCTCTAAAACTAATGGAAAGCTCTAATCTTGTTTGATTCTGAAGGATGTTGTATTCGACTTGTTATGCACAGGTGATTAACGGACGGGACACTATCTGAAGTTGCTTCCCTTTATTGGATGAATACGTTAGAGTAGTTTTTTATTTGTTTAGAGGGCTTAGTACTTGGAAGATCCACCGATCATTAACAGTGATTGATAATTCCTTTATGGATGATTATCTTGACCTTGTTTCTGCGGGTGATTCAAGGACAAGTTCATGTTGGGGCTTCAACGAACATGAGCAACCAAATGTCAATCTGCCACTCCATGGCTCAATTAGACTGGGCGAAGAGAACAGAGGAAATTGCAGTTTAAGTATGATGAGTTCAAACCAAAATGTGGAATCCTTACCTCAGGATAGTTCATCTCTTTTTCTTGGTATAGACTCGGATTATTCTATTGACAAGGATTTTATTTCTGGAGAAACTGATGAACAGAATGAAGTTCAAATTGGAAGTGTTGACCGATTTGTCAATGGAATGATGAATGTGAATTTAAAAGCTGGACATATGTCCCTTCAGGATCACTCAGTTCTTGCCATAGACTCATCAAATGTTGATTATCAGAACCAGACTCCAGTATTTGGTGATTTCATATCATCATCTCCTTCCTTTACTGTGGGAGGCATTGTTGGATATGATGAAATTGAACAATCTGATTACGACAGAGAGTTTAAGAATCATAAAATCCAATCAACACTTCAGCAATCGTGGCCTGCACCATCTTATCCTGATGTTTCATCTCTGTGTCCTTTGACGATACAAGACAAAATGCAGCAGTTGGATCTTCAAGGAGGAACTGTGGGTGATGATATAGATGATATGAGAAAGAGATACAAAAGCATGGATACAATTCTGCTACTGAACAAGTTCCCTCAATCTATCACTTCAGAGGTATTCATTCTTATGGTTGACTTTCTTCTGAAACCCGAAGCCTATAACTTTCTCTTATCATCATATCCCTCGTCTCTAATTGGTTCCTGCCGTTTATTGTGAGTTGCAAAACATGACGCAGAGTAAGGACGATAAGAAGTATCCACCATCTTCTTTTGCACCAGTTCCCAATATCACAGTAACAGCAAATGGATCATCACCTCTCCAGCAGGTGCTCACAGATTTTTCTTAAATTCCTCTTCAAATCAAACTAAATTTAACATAAACAATTAAGAAAATTAAGTGAAAGAGATCTCATTATTCACCGTAAAAAGCCATTGATCTACATATATTATGGTTCAGTGGCAGAATGCATCAACCAATCCAAGTGGCTGCTACAATGGGACTGCAAAACCTCGAGTGAGGGCTCGTCGTGGCCAGGCCACTGATCCACACAGTATAGCTGAAAGGGTATCTAATTGATTAGTAGTTATTTCTTAATTCAGGCATCATTTTCAAGTCTGAGCTTCACAAATCAGAATTTTAAGTTCTACATTCTCAGAGAAATTGATCTTGCTGGAATTCTAAGAATGTTAATTTCATTTCTTAAACAGCTTCGTCGAGAAAAGATTGCTGAAAGGATGAGGGATCTGCAGGAACTCGTACCTCATTCCGTCAAGGTATTCCTTTTATTGTGTTTTTCCATTAACAATCTTAAACGCATCTCCATCTCCTTAAACATTGTCTTCGACTCAAAGAACAAGCCCTGTCATATTAATTAGCTTGCAGTTTAGCAACTCAGAATAACAAAAGAGTCTAGGCCAAACCTGACGTTTTCATTCATGATTTGCAGCTTGACAAGGCATCTATGCTTGACGAGATTATAGAGTATGTTAAATTTCTTCAACTCCAAGTCAAGGTCAGTCGAAGGATACTCTTAGTTAACTTGTCCTAAAGTTTTCTGAACAGGCTTCTCCTGAAATTTGTTCAAATTACTTTTTCTTTGGATTAGTTGACTAATGTTCACAGGTGTTGAAAATTGCACTAGTATCATCTCTACTGACATGACTATCGCTAGTTGCTTACTATCTTGTAGGTGCTGAGCATGAGTAGGCTTGGAGCAGCTGGAGCAGTCATTCCGCTCATAAAAGATAGCCTAGCTGAGGTGCTTAACTTTGATACGTGGCTTTTCAATTTGAACACAAATTGGTATTAGCTGCTTCCCATGCATCCTTGGCTGAGATATGGGATATGATACTAATGCTGCTGAAAATGGAACCTGAACATGATAATTCTGCTAGACGGCTTGTAGACCCAGTAGAGTCTAAAATACCTGCTATTACTAGTAATAAATGCTTCATGTCAGACGGCATTAACCTCAACTATTTGATGGAACTATCTTTGTGTGGATTTTGTACTTGTTGATGCTTATCATGGACATGGAACCTGAAACTATAGGCCAAACCAGAGAATATTTGAGTTCATGAGATAACGGTCCACTTTGGAATTACACCTCTGACTGCGCACTGTCTTTGCCTTAACATTTTCAGGGTGGTTCTAACAATTATTCACTCTCAGCATCAGCTGGTATAGGAATTGAAACATCCCCATCTCCTGATCAAGTTGCCCTGGAGCAAGAAGTACTTAAGCTAATGGAATCCAACGTCACGCTAGCTATGCAGCATCTACAGAGCAAAGGTCTGTGTCTCATGCCCATTGCCCTTGCTACTGCTATATCCAATGGAAAAACATCTCTATGCCACATTTCATCAGAGGAGAGGAAGTGTTTTGACTTCATTGATGGACTTACTCACAACAATGGCGGTCGGAGTAGCAGCAGTAGCAGCAGCAGCTGCAGCTTGCCTGGCATTGAGCCACATGCTGTATCCAGAGACGGAAATATAGTTACAGGAAAGCTTAGCACCAATGGTGCCATGGCCAATGATGTAAACGGATTTAAGCAGGGAGATTAGGTAAGGCTATGTGCAGTTCTTGATAGCTTAAACATAAGAACATAAAAGGTATGCTCTTCGTTATCGTTAGTGACTCCAATGAGTTTTTGAACCTGTGTTCAAAATATAGGTTCAATCATCTAGAAGTGGTCAGAAGTCGATTGATCAATTTGCATCCTCTTTCATTTTGGACACTATTGGTTGAGCCTGTACATGAACGAATCTGCTGTGGAATTTCATAGTTAAAACAAAAAATATGTTTTTCTGCGTATGATTGTTGGAATACTTTAAAGTAGAACTGTAACTTAGCTAGAATATATTGGAAATTCATTTCCTCATAACAGTTTAAGTGAAATATTAGGCTAAAAGAGTAATTTAGCTCCTAAAATTTATACTAAAATTTGAGTTGAACTCTAATAAATGTTTTGAAACATTCAAAATGAACTTTAACATTTACAAAATGTTAAAAATGAATTATAATATTTTAAAGGGTTCAAAACAGTCTCTGATTGAACGGAACAAAATGCCTAACTCTACTAATTGTTTCATTCATTCAAAAACTTTTTTAAACATTTTCTAAACGTTAATGTTGTAAACGTTTTGCAAAAATTCACAAATTTTTTTCACCGTTTCAAAATATGAAGATCCAATTCACATTTAAGTATAAACTTTGGGGTTTAAATTGCTGATTTGGCCTGAAACATTATAAACGACTAAGTTACTGATTAACTCATGACCAAATTCACTGAGGTGTTGGATATAATGTTAAGAATCCACCTTGGATCAGTATAAAACCACCATAATATAGTGAAGAAACAAAAGTAAACAGGATTATACAAAGTTCAAAGAACCAAAAGCACTCTAAAAAACAAGTTAAAAAGGGGAACCATTTTCTACATTGGAGAAACTACCTAGTTGAATTTAACTATTATAAAGGAGATATTCTACAATTACTCTATTCTTCAAGATTGCTCTCTTGAGCATACATGAATTATGGGAGAGGAAAAATTGTGGGGGCAATTCTAAATAGCTTTAATCTTCTATGGAACAACAATGGGGGGATAGGATACAATAATTACATTCCCTCTTCTCTTGTTCATTCATATAGGGAAAGAAATGATATCTAGAAGAGAAAGTGTTAAAGAGAGATAGAATGCTCGTTAGGTCGATGGCTTCAAGGCTTGTTAATACCCATTTGCAGTTTTTTGTGATTTCTTCTTGGAGTAGCTAGCGCTGCAGGGTGGACAAATGTACTCCAATCCATCTGTCTTAGCATAGTCCTGTAGATCATTCACAGACATTAAGCAAATGGACGCCGGGTACAGATTTGATCTCCTCGAACTCATAAACATAGATCACATTCAGAAGAAATGCTACGAAAGACACGAACAATATTGATCTATCATTCATGAACATGGGAATTTTCATAACACGAATTTTTGCAATAAAATCAGAGCATGTTTGCATGGCACATGGGGAACGTTTATCATTAAAAGTGAGAGCACCCCAGATAAAACCACATTCAGCTCAGCGAAGGTCAGAATGGATCAGACATTTATTGGACTTTCTTGATGAAATTTTCACTAGCATTCTCATTCAAACAAGGAATCATGTTTGTGTGAATAATAAGACTAGGGAGTTTCGGTGATACAGAGACGCGAAAATGTAACTTCTGAAAGTTGGAAAGTACCTTGAAAGCACCAAGCCCCTGCCTTCTGTCACATCCAAAGTGAGCCCACTCACCACAATTTCCACAGTTCACCCAATCACCAGCTGCACTACTGTTATACATGCTATAAATTGTTAGTGCTATTCCGTGTACACATGCAAAGACAGAAATAGAGAGTCGGACCTATTACACAACAAGCAGCATTCTCCATCGACATCATCATGGGCCAATTCGTATTCCAGAAGGTAAGTTTCATAATGCCTTTTCAGGGTATTGCCAACACCCTAGAAATCATTGCAAAGGAAAACCAGTTCGCATAATTTTCAGGTCACTCACTCCAACAATGTGACAAATTCTCAATTTGTAAAGCAACATAAAGAACCAAATAGAGCTTCCAAACAGAATCAGGAAGAGGAAGAGGTAAACATACAGTCATTCTATTGGTTAATGTATGATTACGCATCTTGGAGAAAACTTGTCCTTTCCAGTTGATGCCATTACCAACATGAAAGCCTCCTCTTGAGACGACCTGGGGACCCAGTTTTCCTTATTTCAACAACTAGCTTTTGGTAAAAATCGCCAATGTTTAGAAGAAATAACTTTTTTTACCTCTCTGTACAAGTTGAACAGGTCAAGCCGTTTTGCATTGAGAATTGCATCGGGAAACTCAGACAACCCACCTTGAGGAACAAGACGGGCATGGCCTCGAAGGATCAGGAACTGCATTACATCCCTTAAAAATTCCTCCTGAAAGAAAATAAGCCATTTGGGAATTGTAAGAGAAACCATTCACATATAACATAATTCATCTTTCTACTTAAGGCAACCACCAATTTTTCTGAACACAGATCTTTCAGTCATCCGAATTAACATTCCCATTACTTCTATAATCAGTGCAAAAGAACAGCAGACAGAAATAAAAGAACAAATAGAATTTGAGAGCTTGGGATGGCTTTTACCTCTGAGCAAACTTGTATTGGGGCTCTGCCACAACCATGCTTCTTAAGAGGTAATGGATTTAAAGAAATGATCTGCTGAGCCTGATAGGAGCTTGACAATGATTTTCGATGTGTGGTTGGAGCAGGACCACCTGAACTATGCTTTGGTGGTGCAACTGGCAAGTTAGGCTTTACCTGGTCCCCATCATATCTTTCAGCCTCGAAGAATCCAGTAAACGGTTGCAACTTATGTCGACGAGTGTGCGGAATTGGCCTCATTGCAGCAACATTCAGTCTATGTTTAAAATTCCCACCATTTTGAACTTCAAGGCCATTGGAACGGGATCTTTTTCGGCTGGGTGCAGGAGGTATCAACCAACAAGGATATTTAGTAGGAAAAGAATCATTTGTATGGAGTTCTTTTCCCTGCTTTGTACAAAAGAACAGGAACCGTTCCGCATCATCTTTTTCAAAGGCAGCAACAGACAATCCTTGAACGCTAGCAATTCCAAGCATAACTAAGCTGCGGTATGATGCATCAGGAGCCAACTGCCGCAATACCTGTAATAGACATGATCAAATTATAAACATTATCACTCTAAAAACAATAAATTAACAATCTAATCAACATAGATATGCCATAAATAAAATCAGTAAGGAAACTTCTCTCATTTGACCGCATCTAATCAGTACCCCAGTTGCCAATTCACTAACTGAAAATCGTATCAGGATCTACTATTCTTCTAGTATCAGATAGTTCTTAAAAAGAAAAAGAAGAATAACTTTACAGATATCTTTACATAATCCCTTAAATTATGCAACAAAATGTGTGCTATCTTCTTAAAGAACAAGACCGAAAAATACCATTGGATAAGGTTAAACAGCAATTTAAGGACAGAAGACTATTTTCACTAAACATGGTACAACAGAAGCTTTACATCTACGATAAAATTGTAACAGAATTCCATATAGAACTTGGATGAGAAAGTAAAATGACTTGCACCTGTGAAGCCCATGTGGGAACCTTAATGCGAACTTCAAAGACACTTGCTCCACAGGCTATGGAGGCAGATTTTCGGGGCTCGGATGAAGGCAATTTGCCGTCATCGGATGCATGGACCAGTTTACTAGTCTCAATAATTTCATTTTTTATGTGATTCTCCAGAAACTGAAGCAATTAAACAAAACTTTCAGTTGTGTTGAAGAATACCTACAAACAATTATATAACCGAGAAAGAACGGTACTTGCCTGATCATTAAAACAAGTTTGGGCACTGCCCGACACTAAAAGAGATATAGGAGCAGAACTACAGGTTGATATATCGCACCGCATGGTCACCACGCCACGATTAAATGTTCCAGCCTGAAGAGGAGGTGGTGGGGCACTGCAAATTAAACCGTGTATGAGCTAATATATTAAACATGACTATCCAAAAAGAAATTTCAAGTTTTCAAATATAAAATAATAAAAAGAACTGGAATAACAAGAAACCAGTAGCATAGAAAGAAAGAAAAAAATTGAATTCCTTCCATACCTTGTCCGGTTGTGAAGTTTACTCCCTCGAATCTGCACAAACATCATAATGGAGAAAATGGTTTAGCATAATATATCAAGTAAACAAGTGAAGAGTAGAAAACATGCATGGAGCATATAGAAAAGACAAGTAGATGCACAAATGCATACACAACAAAAATCGGATTGCTCGTGAACAATTCCAGGAAACATGAACCAAAAGAAAACTGGTTTGACTCTGATGCAACAAAATGCCAAGTACATATTGACGAATGTCCCAAGATGTGTTTAAGAAGTTGTCCATCCCCTACTTAAGGTTGACACATGTAAACCGTGTAGAAACGTTTTAACACTAACAAGTGCTTGCTTCTACTATCTGGACATCTGAATAAAGCACTAAATACTTCCCATGAACTTGATAGATCTCATTTTTGTGTTTATCTGAACCAATTAATCGTGCTTCATCATTTTTTGACAAGTATATCCTGGAAGTTCCTGTTAGGACTTTTTGCTATACAAAATAAATCGAGCACAAGGACTTTGAGAAATTAAAAGTGCTACCACAATAAATATTAACAAGCCTATTTGTTTTTGGCACAAATAAATAAGAAAACATAACAACTTGAAACTAAGGAACTTAAGAAATTAATTAAGAAGCCCCATATGGAACTCACTTCAATATTTAAAAGAGCAGTGAGCCCATCCTCCAAACATCCCAATAAGCACGCGTCCTGAGTACACAAAAGCATGTAAAAACTCCATATTCAACAAATCATACATTCAAATATTCAGCTTAAGATCATGAAAACCAAACTTACCAATGTGCATGGGAGTCAACAAACAAGAAATCTCATGCTCACATCATCATCATATATCTTTATTGCTGGAAGAGTCTCAGAACTTTCTTCACCCTGAACATCTGCTTCAGGCAGAGAGACATCGATCTTTGGTGGGTCCCCCAGTAACCGTGGGCCAGGGTTGCTGCTACCTTTCTGGCTGTTAGAAGGTAAAACACTACTGTTCCGTACACAGTAGAGCCTAAAAGATGCATGAGCAACTTCGAATGCATCACATGTATGGCTACAGGAACTGCAACGAACAAGAGAGCTCAGGATGCCAGAACATTACTTTACCCAAGACCAGAAAAAAGAATAAGGGTAACACAGGATACTGTACCTTTGCACTACTGAAAACAGTGCTTGACGAAAGTGTGAAGCTGCATAACATGAAAATGAACTTTTCCAGTATATCACGTGTGGAACTCCCTGCCATAGTAATGTAAAGTGGTTTTCAACTTGTATTCAAGAAAGAGATTATAAAAGAATCCGCAGCTCTCAATTTTCACATTATATTTCAGCCATCATTAACCAAGATTTCCAAGTATGAAACTTTTTCCTTCCCTATACGTAATATAGGATATTATACTAATTAATAAACATAAGAAAGCACCAATCACAAATCTAAAGAACTCACAAACCTTCTCATGAAGAGCATCAGCCAAATTTTCATTGCTGGGAATCTCTAAATAGACCTACACAAATTGTTCAACATATCAGTGAAAATGACATTAGCATTGGTAACCAAAGACAGTTACCTTCTAGTCATGAGTTTTGTTTGGGGGTGAAAAAGCTACTTGCTGAAAAATGTTATACAACTACACACTTGATTACTTATTCTTGAAGATGGTATGGCACTCCGAAACCAGTATTCTAAAATGACAAGTAGCACTCACAGTGGCAGGCAATGTCAAGCCAAACACTCCACATAGAGCAACTGGAGTAGACAAATCAAAATCTCCCCATCTCAAAGGACCAATCTCTTCACCATCTTCAATCTGCTCCCCTTGCAAATACACAATACTGGGCTCAAACGACTGAAGCACTCTCTGGAACTCATCAATGCTTGGATTAACCAGTACCTGAACCTGCATTGGACATAAACGTAAGAAAAAAACATTACAGCCTTGCCAACAAAATGAAGCCAACAGGAAAAGAGAAAAAGAACTCCATCGTCATAAGTTAGATTAACCGCATTTAATGCAACTAAATACCTCAAGACGTCCAGAAGATACTAGCTCTGGAAAAGGGTATCTGGGTTTATCATCAATAAGCGGTTGTTTCTGCTTATTACCGCTACGATCAACGTTTTTACCAGAGAGAACTGCAAGAAGACTGCAATGATTCCTTGAAGGACCTTGAGCATGAAACATCATAGGTACATGCCAAGACCCCTCAGATAGAAGCTTCAAAATTGAAAGAAATACTCTGCCCTCAAAAGTGCCCTCAATAATGTCCTACAAACTAATGTCTTCCAAAACCTAAGCTCCGTTTTACATCAAATCGACAACAAGAACCAAACTTTGAGGCAAATCTACAAATCCCAGTTCCAAAATCACCAAAACGAAACTAAATTTATCCTAATCAAGCCTAAAAACACCCCCAATCCAGCCAACCAAACAATCCGAAATTGAAGAAATCCCACCAAACTAATTGAGAAAAACACAAATCCTCACTCACCCAAATGGATTAAACGAGGCAAAATCATCAAATTGCAGAGAAAAACCAAGAAGAAGAGCAGAAACTGAAGCAACCCAATACAGAATCGAAACAATACAGGAAAGTACTAAGAGCAAAGTTAAGAAACCCTAGATAAGACTAATAAATCTCACGAAAACCCGAAAGACGTTCCCTTTCTTTCCCTAATAAAATCACCCAAAGTCACGCTCACAGACCGAATCAAAAATTAAAAGAAAAATGAATAGTATCTAAAACAACTTCAAAAAATCAAGCCACGCAATAAATAAAATAGAATCAAAAGAAAATGTTCAATAATTAAAAATCAAGCAGACTCTCCTTTGCTCTTTTCCCCGGTTCAGAGAATGTGTCAGTTTTTAACTACAGTTTCCAACTTCAATCAGGTCAAAACAAGATAAAACTACAATTAACGAAAATTAAACCAAATGGGTATTTCATAAAGGGACGATCTTTCACATCCCTTTTGTTAAAAACTAACAAAATCATGAATATCTCTCCACCAATTAAAAAGCTTGAAGAGTTATAGGTTCCCACATGGATTGGGTTATAATTAAGTTTTCAAACCTTCATTTGGCTACATCACTTTTCACCCACAAGATTCGCAAGTCAAATCCCAACAAGAAGACAATATGTTATGCATACATAAAGCATACGTCTATTTAGTTTACGTCCTCGTTCTTACATGCCATTTTAGGCCCTTTTTTAATATTGTTCTTGGGAGTTCTGGAAACAAAAGCTGAGAGCCTGCGACGGACCAGGGAAGATTCATGTCAAATGTTACGTACATGTTCTCTGTTCCTTTTGTTTTGTATTATTCTCCTTTTTATTTTCTCAGTTCATCCTGCTCGTTTCTGGTGTTTGGATTTGGACACTGCTTACCATTAATTCAAAGCGTTAAAAGAATCAACCGTAATCATCAATACAGTTTGTCTTGTTCATCTCAATGTTACAAATCCCACTGAAAATCTTGGCAAATTTAATAACATATATCTAGATGTTTGTCTGTGTTGTTACTTAAATAGTTCTCTTTTTATTATCATTAGTGTTAAGAATACACAGATTGGAGATCGACAGATTAGATAAAAAGCGTCCATGTCATGTTCTTGACTTGGTCTCCTATCTGTAATAAAGCTTCGGTCTTGTTAGGTCGTAGTAACCTTAAAAACACGAGTGGCATGCATCTGTATCTGGGACCCAATTGCATTCATAAGTTTTTGTCTTGACTTCTGCTACGGAAGTTAAGGCCTTCTGTCTTTTTACAAGTCTATTCCTCTGGACCCTCAAGAAAGGAACCACTAAAAAATCTCAGTTGAATGATAAAAGAGATTATGTTCCTGCAACAGTAGTTTGGATATTTTGATTTTGAAATGAAGTTCTTAAACTATGATAACTTGGCTTACCCATGTTCAGTTATGTGGAACGTATAGAACATAAACAAAAGGAACTGAGTTCTGTGTCCAGGACTATGTTAGCATGAGGCCCACTTTTCGCTGTAGCCAAATTTCACTAACTTCAATTAATTTATCTTTATCGGTATCGCCTTATCTTAATTCTATATTAAATTCTTGATCTCGGATAATATCTATATTAAACTTATCGAAGGCCGAGTTCAATTCCTATTGTAAAACCAACAAACTGGACCCCTGCGAAGCTCCATTCAGATCTTCCAAGATTTCAATGGCCTATTTTTAAACAGATAAAACGACAACGCTAGCTTGCTTGGCAACTCCTCAACAATTGGAGCTTGAACTTTAGCTACACAGGTACAGTAAATTCGCAGGTTTCACTGTCAATGATAGGTATACACTACACAGGTGAAAAAAAAATGTAAACAAATGCTGAACTCCTCAACACACTGCAATGGAATTCGACGGATTAGTCCTTGACGTCAGTCACGCCTTCGGCAGAAATCTGGAATCTTGCTTCAGCTTCAGCTAAGCAAGGAGAACTTATTACCTTACAAATGCGTTCCTCTCCTCTTCCTTTCCTGAGAGCAAGTCTACAGAGCGCGTCGTGTTATTGATTAGCAACCACCAAATGTAGGAAATCCTCTCTCTTTGAAAAAAAAAAAAAAGGTATATAAGATGAAAAGAACACTCCAATGACCAACCTGGTTGTGGAGGCGTGAGCCATTATATTACCACCAATAGGCTTGATTTGAGGCCCGGCAAAGATGGCAGAACCATCAACTTGCGCAACTACTTGATTTGTAATGACCACAGCAACTCCAAACTACAATGACAGGACGTCCAACGATCAGTCTCGATTCAATCATAAGCACATTTGGCAGAGGAAACGGGAAGACAGTTATGTAGCCTAGAACAGTTTAATTCATCTTGCATGAACATGGGTCTTTAGAAAATCATATGGTTCTAACCTACCTCATCTGCCATCTTCTGAAGGCTCCTGAGGAACTTTGCAAGATGCATTTGCCGGGCTGACAATTCTCCTCTTCCACTGAAATCTGTTCTGTATAGGGCCGTAGCACTGTCTACTATCATCAATGCAAATCTGCAGAACCATAAGAAATGGGAGATAACATGTTCTGCCTATAAAAGTTAAAGGCATGTCATTAAATAGATGACATGCACCCAATTGCCCAAGTAGGTGCGTTGATGCTACAGAATCTGTAGCGCAATGAACACATGCGGTACCTTGTTTCCACCATCATTGAAGCAGCTTCAAGCAATAGCCTTGACTGATGGTCAGTGTTATATGCCCGAGCATAGGCAACATTTTCCAATACGTCTGCACCATTCAGTCCAAACCTGTAATATTCAGTACAAACCAACACCTTTTTGAGTCCAGACATGCTATGGAAGACTCCTGTTGTGAAGGTATCCGTCAGTACCTGTCTGCTATCTGTAGGAGTCTCTGTGGTCTGAATGTGCCCTCAGCATCAATGTACATGGCCTTTCCCTCCCCACCCCCTTGATCTAATGGAAGCTGAAAAATAAGAAGAGCATTAGATTAATAACTCATCTTGTTTTTCTCTTAAACTTGACTGAAAGCATTCAGCAGGCAAGGTGCTGATCTCGGAAGCAACAAGTAGAATAAAGTCATAAATTTTACTAAAAGACTTCTCAATAGATACAGAAACTTCTGAAGGGGGCTAGATTATAGCATTTATTTATAGAAGTACCAACTAGTAGGATGTTTTAGTACGACCAAATGATATTTCTGAACCTAGGCCAATATCTATTAATGTGAAGTCGCATATAAGAGAATATGAGGGCACTTACTTGACATGTGACACAGAGTGTATGGCACAGCTGAGTCTTTCCAGACCGAAACTCCCCATATATCTCAGTAATGGATCCAGTCTCAATCCCTCCTGTCACAAGCTACTAATTTTAGCACTCAGAGAAGCTTATGTAACTCTAAAAACAACATTATTGACCAAAAGTAGACAATAAACTAGCGCATAAAGCAATATGAGGACTTGCCTTCCAAAATCTTGTCAAGCTCCCTTGATCCAGATGTTATTTGTATTATCTCTAGTCTCTGAGCATGGAGTTGGCTGGCACTGGTAAAGCCCAGAGGTACCAGTTTAGAAGCTGTGTGTCGCAAAAATGAAATTATTAATACCTGCAGAATAGGATTGATATGTGTGGATACAATTAGGACAGAGCAAAGGTGAAGAAGTGTATGCCTGCTTCGATGATTTTATCCACTTTAGCTTCACTGATTCCTTTAATTTGCAGAAGTTCTTTTCTGGGAGAATAAGCGACAGATTCAACAGTACAGAGACCTGCATCTTTGAGCTTCTTTACATCAATAGAAGCGATGCCTGAGGCCTTCAGTTGAAGATTAAACAAGTCAAAACATGGCAGAAAATGAAACCGATACATTGGATATGGATAATAGGAACCATAATGCCACGTGATTGATTCAATTCCCAAAAAATGGCTACTCTATTGGACAAAGCCATCTAATCCAGTACAACTTTTATTAAATGAACATAGGATATATTTCAAGTAAGCCACCGACAGAATAGAAAGAATTTGATGTGACTTGCAATGAACTGATCAAGAACTTCAGAAACCCATGCTTGAACAACCTCACGAAAGCTTCATATCAGAAAGTAAAACACCACTTTTTTGATGACTATGAAATTATCATATAAAAGCCATGAGCTTTAGTGGAAAAAAAGACAGCCGATAAATAACTGAATGCTCGATCAAAACCATAGAGATGTCAAGGACTCTCCATCAAACAGTTGTCTTGACCAGAAACTTACGGTCGAGAAAGATGAACAGGTTTTGCTAAAGAATGCAAAGAAAGCTAAAAGAGTAGTGACGAACGCGACAACTTGAAAAGTAACTCATTGCTTTCGCCCCAGATTATGCTCACATTTAGGTCAAGAACCTCTAACATTGAAATAACCTATTTCCAACTGAATAGCGGAAGACCCGATAACCATTAACCAAGTACACTATCAATCACAAGGAATGACAATCCAAATCAAAATATTAAAGAACCCTGGTTAAACATGTCAAATAAGCACGCTAAAACCGACTACGAAAGCTGAAATGCAACCCCTTTTACGGACAAAACCCAGAAAACAGAAAACGCCCGAATAAAACTATCTCTACATCACGCAAACAAAATCATCAATCTGTCAAAAAGATTCAATCTTGGGGTTATTAGAAGTTGCCTGGAGCTGTTCAACTGGAAAAGGCCCATGTTGCATTTCCTCAGCTTCCTCAAACTGTTGCTGCTGACCCATCTTATGACTTCTCTGTTGCTCCATCCCAAAGAATCAATCGAATTAAGGAGAGACTAATAGACCCAAAGGAGATTATGTGATGAAGATGAAGAATGTGTGTAGAAGTAGGAGGGAAAAAGGTGAATGTTCAAAGAGCTTGGAAGGCGCCAAATATAGGAAAAGAGTGTAGTATGATGCGGCACAAAGCTTCTACTTGAAGTTTAACATCTTGGGCTCAGTTCAGTTAAACCAGTTGGGCCTGTTTTGAATTCTTCAAATCAAATTCATCTTTAAGAGATTGGGCTCATTAGCATAAAATTAATCATGTTTAAGCTCGTTAATTACTTATCGTGTCTCTTTTGCTGGTGAGTCTCTTATGATATTTAAGCCAATCAGTATCCTTTAAGAATAGCAGTTTGATCAGTTAATTGGACCATTAGGGTTTGAATCCGAGAGGGGCAAAAAAAAAAGTAAAATTAGGTCAAATTACGAATTCATTCTTAAAATTTTAAATAAAAATTTATAATTTTTTTAATATTTGCTAAATTAATTATTTTTATATATTTATTTATAATGCATTAAAAACTAACATATATTATTAAGATTGATAAATTTAAGAGGTGTCTTCTTAAGTTTTATTATGTCAATGATTAATTTGTGAATATTTGGTAATGATAAGGTTTAAAATATTGAATTTGAAAATTAAAAATATTAAAAATTATCCTTATTTCTCTTTAAAATTTTCTAAGTTTGTTTTTAATTCTCAAAATAAAGTAAAATCGATTAAGCAATAATTGTTTCTTCTTAATTTCCAAAATTTGATTAAATTGGTTATGAGTTATTTTTTGATTTCTTACGAAAATATTCACACTGTAATAAAGAAATAAGAATTTTAATGTAATTTTATAAATTTCAACTAAATGTCTGTTTAGATGAGTTTATATTAATAGAGTTCTTATCAATAGAATTTTTCTAAGAATAATTTTTTTAAGAAGCCAGTTAACTATTTGGTTGTCATTTAAAAAGAGCTTTTTTTTAAGAATTTCATTAAGTAGACTATGTGGCAACGTAAAAATAAAAATTACTTTTAATTTTAATTATATTTTATTTTGTAATAAAAATTATTTATGCATATAAATATTATTTAAAGTATATTAAA
>JANZLX010000008.1:1877084-1891589 GCA_025531955.1 Erythroxylum orinocense | reverse complement strand
GTCTACGTAGTGATACACACTTCCAATCCGACTTTGGTTAGTCGATGTCATCAACCAGTGAGTGGTTTAGATGAGAAGGAGGCAACCTAGTGAGGGTTTGCCAGAGTGGTCAACCTAGCGAGGGTTCATCACCAGTGGGTTCTTCCCTGTATCTACGTGTCGTTGGTCAACGCGCTTACTTGTATTATAAAAAGTTCCAATGTCTCAAATTTCTGTCTTTTTTTTTTTTTACGGAAAAATCCGCAGCCGCTATCTTTTGAATACGCACTAGGTAAATATCCGAGTTGATGCAATAGCCTATAAATTACATCAATTGAATACTCTGCACTAGACAAGCCTTGTACGACAGATTCGATCGAGAGAGCGTATGTAAAAAGATTTGAACACATGACCTTTTAGCCCTATTCTCCGCTAATCCGCCAATTAGATTACCCCCTAGGGGCACAAATTTCTTTGTCCTCTTAACCTAATCTGCAACTCAATTCTACGTTATGACGTGAGAACTTATAACTGCACATGGCCAAGGCCAGGCTAGCGCGACTTGAACTTTGAACCAATGCAAGTAAAGCTTAGCAATGGGGACGGAGACATTTCAGCACCTTAAAATTTAAATACAGAGAAAATGCTGTTTAATGGTTCAACCATGACATTGCCTTTCGGGAAAAATTACAAACCAAGAGTTCATGCTTTTCTCTTGTTTGAAAAATTATAATTTTGTTCTTCACAATAGTATAACGAGTGCATCTCATCATATCCATAAATGCACTTTTCTTTTTATTCTACTCCTGCAAACCTGCAGTGTAACTGACGCCTGTTGGTGGCAGCCACAAGTTTCCTTCAATGAATTGAGCCACCGTGAAATTACTAGCCTCAGCAGTAGTGTTCAGGATATGAAAACCAGGCCACCTAACCCTGTTTTTTAACACAGCCCCTGGTCCGTAATTTGAGTACTCGGCATAGTATAGAGTATCCAGATAAAGATTCCCATTCCATTCAAGCCAACCCTCTGGGTTTATGGCATCACTCATATAATTTTCCATGAAAACAGATCTCGAGTAATTTTTCCAGGGTCTACCCAGATAAGTATCGGTGGAGTTAACATAAGGCAACAGGTCTGTATCTGCTGAAATGTTGCAGAACTGAATGGAGTATCCTGTTGGCTGATAAGGGTCCTTGCGACCTTGCGCCGTTATGGAGTTCTTTTGGTTAGGCAGGCCTTTCTTGGCCAGAATCTGGCAATTTTGGAAAACCACAGTCCCATCACCGAAAATGAAGTCTACGGTTCCACTGACACGGCACTCTCGGTAGAATTGGCGCATGGTGTGAGTGTATAGAGTGTCTTGGTAGCCTTTGAATTCACATCGGTAGAAAACAGAAAGATCGGAATCACATCGAAGAGCAACCGCCTGGTGTTTTTCCGGTCCTGCAGTGTTTTCGAACGTTATGTCTTTAGCTATGAATCCCCTGCCGTTAACGGCTGCAAGTTCCATTAGAAAAAGATCACGTCAGTTGATCTTGCCAGGATCATGAAACACGATACGATTCTGGCATAAAATGTATCAGTTTAGCATTTTCCACTGTAAGGTCAAAGTCCCATTTCAATTTTAAAAAAACAGAGTTATCAAATCCAGATGACACATTTAACACTTACCAATAGTGGCGGAGCGAAAGGTGGTCCAGCCATCTATGAAATTATGGTTACCGGTAATAACGGTCATACCAGTACCATCTCCAACCATCATAACATTCCATTTCTTCTTCTTGATCTCCACGTACTCGTTATACACACCCTTCTTTACGTATATGATGAAACGTCGCATACTATAATCAGGGACTGCTTCTACTGCATCCATTATCTTGGTGAAATTTCCAGTTCCATCAGCTGCTACAATAGCATCAGGTGTCACCCCATTCACTACTAACAATTTACGGTCCTCGTGCTTAACCCAAGCAGGAAATTCCCCATTTTTGTCTCTGTTGTTGCCAGAGAATGTGTTTGCAGGAGACCTGGATTTGGTGTTTGGGTCCACTTGAACGAGAAGTTCATGAACCATGGAAGTGATTCGGTTAAGTCCACCAACTATCAGGCTTTTGAGGATGCTACTTGTACCTTCAAACCCATCAAGGCAAGTGTCCTGATTGACAAGTGCAGCACTTAACCATGTTCTCAGATCATAACTCAGATCGCCAGTACTGTTGTGTTTGCTACCTGCAATGGAAAAGCAAATGCTCTCGTCAGCTGCTTTTTAAGTGAAAAAGGAGGAGAAATTAGGCTAATTTTCCATTTCTTATTACTAGACCAATCAAACATGATCTATGATCTGCAGAACATGGCATTAGTTGCTAAGTTCAAAGCTTAATACAAGAATACTAAGCACAAAAACTTGCATGTTACTGAATACTTCAAGTACAATTGCTAAACCCGACCACCGACAAAAACCTGCATGCTAGTGAATACTTGGAGTACAATTGCTAAACCCGACCACCGACATCCTCAGCAGAACAAAAAGAGAAAAAAGAAGCAGGAGAACTAGTTACCCTTTGGATTTTGTGAAGCAGATATGGACCAGCGTAACTCTTCAGCAGAGAAGTCAAGCAGGTCAAGACAATCGGATACGGCATTAGTAAGGCGAAAATCGGGCAAGAACTTGCCAAACTTCAAGATAGTAGAGACGACATCTTCTATAAAGCGAAGAGTGGTCGTCATAGAGCCCACGAACTCAGAAACAGGCACTCTCAAGCACTGAGTTTGCAAGTATTCACTTTCAGGAACAGAACATGAAGGAGCGCATAGCGAAAGCAAGAGAGTGAACAAGAAAACGAAGGGTACGAGAGCTGAGAATCTTGACATTCTTCTGGGACTGCAAACCCAAGAAGAGATGGGAAGGACCTCAACTTAGCAATGCAAAGGAGAGGAGGAGCATGTAAATATTTATGGCAATGGACACGGGGACAACTCACGAGGTTGGATGTTAGATGGAGAGGTAAGTGAATTCAAGAGGTGATGAGAGGAGCTCAATGTCGTATACAAGGGATGTGATTGATGATCTCTTTACTTTACTCCCTTTTCTTACAAGATTGTTTATTTTATCTTATTTAATAGAATATAAATTGAATTTTATAATAAAAATATTATTTTTTAACTGAAAAACTCACAGTTATTATTAATAACTTATCAATTACATATAAACATAATGAACTACCTTTTTTATTATCAATTAATTTTAGGACCAAACCTTACTTAAATTTATGTATGTCCTAACTTTTCTTGTGTTCCATGTTTCTCTTTGTGTCGGCGGTCACTATGTTGACTTGCCGGATGGCCGAATCCAGAAGGTGAGGAAACTGCGGGTAGCTTTGGTTTCTTTTTGCTTTTTCCAGCAACGTGTCTCTGCAGTTTTCTTTACTGTGTTCCCGACAGATCTCTCTTTCTCGCTCCTGGAATTGGTGTTCAATCAAATATATACATATACATGTGCGTTTTTAATTTTGCTTAAACTCTAAGTAATCGTTGTTTATGTATCTGATAAGAGTCAATTTATAAATGACTTTAATTTGAATTCAACTTTTAATTAGTTGCGCTGCTTTTAATCACTCAGTCCTCTTAATTGCTAAAGACGGGTCGCGTGCGGGGACCCCATGGCAATATGGCATGTTCATATTATATAATTTGAAGCTAGGCAGTCCATTCCATTCCCCTATTTTCCCTTTCATTGCAGTTTCCAATGTCAATATTATTGATACGACACCGCGATCTTGTAACATGTTTGGATTGGAGCACGTCTCCGGAGAAAATGGACGGTGACATGTAACCAGGTTTTTTTATAATGATTTTAAAAATTAGAGGTATTAAAGAGGTTGGTTTTCATTTTTAATTATTAACAAAGGTGAGAAATTAGTACTTAATTCCACGTAGGATGAAGTCTAGGTTATGGTAATAAATAAAATAAAAGTTGAAATTAAAATTTTTAATTTAATTGTTAATATCTTAAATTAAATGAAAATTGATATAATATTTGATAGATATATTACATCAAACCATGATCATTTAATTGTGAAATTGAAAAATGGAAAGATTTGTACCTTTCGTTACTATTTTTGTAAAAAATGATTAGACATGAATATGCTAAAAACATGTAAAATCTATATCTAACCCAATGATAAAAGTTTCGTAAGAGAATTGACTATGAGACAAAAGATCTTTTTATAAAGAGATTTGATTCAAAATTATTATATAAGGTTTAATATTGAAATAGTTTCAAATGTTTTGTTTAAGTTTGTTCATGTTTACGAAAATTTTAAAAATTAATATTTAAAGTTTTTGTGCTCTTTGCTCGTCCAAAAAATCTCTAAAATAATAATTACATAAAAATATAAAATTATTAATTTTAAAATATCATTAATTTGTTCAAATACTATATTATTATGCCAAGATCCACAAGAAGAATATATGTATATCAAAACAACAATAACATGTAATAAGAACTTAGTTCATACGCGAAATTTAAAAAAGTTTAATAATACGCAATCTTATTATTATTTAATAAATAGAATATTTTGAGATGACTCACTTAAAAAAAAGTAAGACTTGAGAAAAATAAATATATGGTAGTGCTAAAGGCAAAAAAAAGAGAATAAATTTTTTGTTTCGGTTATCACGTTTTTTTCATATTTTATTAAATCGTATAAATATAAGATTAGTTGGTTCGAAGAAAAGGATTCATATGTGTCCATTTGGTTTCATTCTCATATATCAAGTTAGCAATAAAGAAAGGCTGAAGGAAGGAATAGACTTCATAAAAGGGAACGTGAAAACGCGTTATGTTTTACAGCTTGCAGATGATGAAAAGACAATATACGTAACATAAACGCGGCCTTCCGCGTCCTTTTCTTTGGATTTTTAGATTCTTACAAACTCTCCAAATTAAACGCATTATCATTGGACTCAAAAAACGGTGGATCGAAGCCTCACACCCCAATTGATAGGATAGTACGGGGTAAATTACAGTATAATTTCAGCCAATTTTTTAGAAAGATGGCTCAGTATTTGGTATGTACAAGAAGTTATTATATTAGATGAATTTTTACACTATCGTTGTCGAGACTCAAACCTAAAATTTTAGACTCATTTTTTTCTCAATGACCAACTAAGTTACGCACACGTATAAAATCTTAAATGCGCATTATCATGATTTATGAAATGGTCCTTTCGGTTTTGGTGAAATAGTCTTTTTTTACACTTATTAGCTGCATTCACAAATATTCCTTATTCTAAATCCTAAGGTAATATAAATATATACACAGTGAAGAAAATGTTGTTTCGCGTTTCACAAAATGTTCCAATCCTCATTTTATACAATTAATAATAATCATTATAAATAATAACATCTTAATCTTTAAATAATTTATGGTTTATCAATTTAATTTTTGGGTAATTCTTATTTTTTTTTTAATTTTTAGGATTATTTTCATATTGCTTATTTTAAAATCATGAGTTCACCAAAAAATATTTAGTATACAAATTAAAATTTTATGAGTGAATTATATTATTTTTAAAAGATGATGACATTTTGAACTTTAAATAATTTATTAATTATCAATTAAAATTTTAGGTGATTTAATTTTGTTACTTAAATTTTTTAATTTTGTGTTCAAACTCTTTATAAAAAAAATTAGCATTACTTACCTTTAAATAGTTAGGTTACAAAAAAAAAATATATACAATCAGGCCCACCTGCATTGTCACACGTCTCTACATAATAGTCTTTGCATGTGCCATGATCAGTCACACATTAAATCGGTCTCGTCTTTTTTAGCTAATATTCGCAGTCGGTTTTCCTTTTTCAAAACTTTGGTCTAAATTAATTGGAGAATAAAGGTTGGCCCATTTATCGGAAAGTGTCTGATGGGTAGGACCATAACACGGGACCGACCTTGTGCTCTCTAGTTTCTTTCGACCCAATCTTTTTCTTTCTCTTCCTTTATATTTCTGTAGACTTTTCCCAAGATTTGTGGCTTTAATTTCACTTTTTTTCAATTAATTTAAACTTTTAAATGATCCTACAAATATTAATTATGTATAACGTACAATAATTTAAAATTAAATCAAATTAAATTGAATGCTTAATTTTTTATCAACTTAATAATTAACTTTTTTATGTATTTATTTAAAATTTAGTATATATATTTTAATTTAAAGTATAAAAACTTGAGTTCACATTATTGGCCCCTAATGTTCATGTCCAATTTAATAAAATTGTCTAATTTGTTCTGGTTCAGCCTGATCCTGCTGAGGTTGAACGTCATTGTTTTAATCCACGTTTGGTGTGATTCCGACTATAAGATTCTTACAAAATAAAGAATGGCAGGCCGGGAGTTGATTCCCGGGAGGCCCCTTCGACGCTCAAGTCAGTGTTGGTAAAGAGTTTTGGGTTGCTGAAAGTAGAGAAGAAACTAGGGTTGTGAGCTCATACCTCAATCCGGTAGGAATAGTACCTTATATATGCCGTAGATTGCCACTAGGTTTAGGTCTTTACGTCGATCATTGTGTTTGCATAGGAATCTAATACCTGATGGGCCGAACGGACCGTGGACATGTGGAGATGGACCCGGGCCTAGCACAGCCAACCCGACCATATTCATTTCTTTATATAGTAAAAATGACTTATTTTCATTTATTTTCCACATTGTTATATAACGGAAATTTGGGATAGGATTAATCTGCCGTGACAAGTGATAGATAAAATTTGAAAAATTTGGATGTAACTATTTAGATGTTGACATTAAGTTAGTTAAAAATGTAGTGGATTATTAGTATATCTCGTCAAAAATATATTAAAGTTGCATTTTTTAATAATAATTATAATATTTATTATTATCTTTATCGTATTCTTTATTTTTATTTTTTATTTCTTTTATATTTTATTTATCGTATTATTTATCGTATTCTTTACTCAAATGAAATTATTTTTTAAATTTAAATTAAAAAATTAATTTTGATCCAGGGCTTAATCGACATTAGACTCTTGCTGCAAGACATAAGCCTTATTGAATTTTAGACCAAGCCCAATTTTAATGAATTATTTTCGAGTCAGGCTTAGAATGCCAAGCCGACTGCAGTAATGTGACATACAGAGCTTAAGAGCAGCCCGATTACATCGACTATCCAGAGTTCTCACTGTTATTGAGGATTTATTCCAAATTCTCTCTGCACTTGGATGAACTTAAAGTCCCAGGGAATAAGGGAAACCAGTGGCAGGCAACCAATTAGCTCCTGAAATGAAACCTCCAGGAGTAAATGTCTGTGCCTCAGTAGCACTGGTAATGACCCTGAAGCCCCTCCAGTTGACTCTGTTCGCGGTGCCAGCACCTGCTCCAGTGTTTTGATGCTCTCCATAGTAGAGTGTGTCAAGTGCAAAATCACCATCCCACTCGAACCACCCTGCAGGGTGAATTATGCTACTGATTTCAGTGAGCATCACGACTGTCCTGGAGTGAAGCTTCCAGGGTCTCCCTAAATATGTAGGGAAACTACTGATGACTGGAAGTAAATCTTGAGTTGCACCAATCCTGCATTTATGGATCACAATTCCTGTGTTCTGATTAGGGTCGTCGCGGCCTTGTGCAGTGACCATGTTCTTTTGGCTCGGATTTGGTCGACGGGCATGAATGTCACAGTTTTGGAACACAGCTGCTGCATTTCCGAATATGAAATCGACCGTCCCGATCACAACGCAACTTTCATAGAACTGGCGTAGTCTGTGCACGTAAAGAGTGTCCTGGAATGCTATCATGTCACATCTATAAAATGCTGATAGGTCTGATCCTACCCGCAATGCTACGGCTTGGTGGTTTGACGGTCCGGCGGTGTTCTGAAATGTTATATCTCTGGCCAAAAACCCATCCCCAACAACAGCTGCATTGGAAGTAGATCTTGTAACAGTCCTTAATTCATGTTCATTCATAACATACAAAGTTCAGTTATCTAAACCTCAAATTAAGAAGATCGAAGATGCTATAAGGTAACTTATTACTAGAAGAAGAATACAATGAAGCTTACAAGCCACATATCTAAACCTCAAATTAAACTTTTCTTTTGATTTCAGATAATTAAGTTAATATTCGCACTAATCGAGGTATTAGTAGTCAGCGTTTCTGAATTACCTCCCATTTTTTTAAATCCCCCTTTTGCCTGAACTTGCTGGAAAGTGTGAAAACAAAAATAAAAAAAGAGTTAATTTTTAAGCTTAGTTCCAATTTTATTTTATTTTTTTATTTGATCAAAATTTTAAATTTTAGTTTCTTCCTTAATTTATAATTATTTTAATATTCTATTTTTCTATACTGTCATAAGATATTATTATTAATAATTAAATATACATTATTTAATACTAATTTAAATAATTATTATGAATAACTTAATTTAATTTTGTAATTAATCTAAAAGTAAAATTTATTTTAAATATAAAACGTATAATTTTATAATTATTTAATACATATTTTAAATTAGGAAATATTTTGATATATAATTTCCAGATAATTTTATATTATTTTATATAATTAATTTTATTTTATAGATAAAATTATACAAAATTTTAATAATAATAATAATAAACAATTCCTCACATTATCCTATTCGTGTCAAGACAAAAAACTTGTACGCCCTACTTCAGGAAACGTCAGCTACGGGATCATCAAAATTCACGAGCAGTGTTTTACGTCAATTCAAAATGTCCTTGATTTGTCAGATCTCGTGTGCCTGATGGCAACAAAACATGACAATCCAACTTATTGCACATGTTTCCTTCCGTAGCCAAGCCCCAGTCCAAGTCTGACAGGGGCTTGCTTGCAAGCTTCTTTTTCCAGTATACTTAAATGATAGAAACAGTTCTTGAATCACTCAAAAGCTACACAAATTATTCATTACTAAAAGTTATAGATATTGTGTTATAGTAATTAATAACGAGCTTCTTCAGGTCAAGAATACCGAGAAAAAGAAAAGAAGAGCTTAGAAGAACACTCACCAACAGTAGCAGAATTGAATGTTGTGCTCCCACCACCAACGCTCCTGCTACCTGTAATAATTGTTGTTCTCCTTCCATCACCAAGAAACATGATGTTAGTCTTACTGCTTGGCACATCCACATTTTCTGTATAAACACCCGATTTAATTCTTATAATGTATCTGCTGGTACTCCTGGACGGTGCCGCTTCCACCGCTTCCGACACCGTCCGGTAATTCCCACTTCCATCTGCCGCCACAACGACGTTGGGTGTTAACGTACTAGCCTGCAACAGCCTCCGGTCTCCTGCTGACAACCATCCAGGCCATTCTGTGTCACACTCCTCCTCAAGCTTTCTTCCAGAAGAATGTGAATGTTCCTCACTGGCCATGTCTAAGTCAGTCATGTTTTTTACCATAGCCAATGAGTTGCTGCACAGACGATAAACTTTCTGTTGACCTGCTGCGAGCAATTTACGGATCTGACAGGGAAGGAATTAAGAAATATATGTAACGAGTTTAATGTAGGAACAGACACGTATAAACAGTCTAACAAAGAATGTATTGCAAAAAGAGGATTAACCTCCTTATCATCTTTGTCGTGAGAGAAACCATCAAGGCAAGTTTCTTGATTCGTCATTGCAGCACTGAGTAGACTCCTGATGTCATCAGCGTGCCTTGATATGGACTTACTCGAAGATGGATAGTTATGAAGGTCCGTCAGAGTCTTCTCTAGCTCCTCAATTGTCTCTACGACCATTTGCAGACAATCATTCAGAGCTATCTTTTCGCGCTCTGTTAGGATCCTTCTGGTGCTAATCAGTTTCTTGATTGCGTCGGAATTCTTATCCACCGCAGCCCTGGTTATGTTCACCGACAAAGAGATTACGTCCTTCGTGCTCTTTACTTTGCTTGCAGCATCTGGTACGCTAGATATTGCTGAGATACATAGGTCAGGGTACAAGGTGTTGCTGCACGAGGACTTGACGATAACATGAGCATCTGCGTGGTGGTTGCTGAAGCTTTTGGAGTTGTTTTTAGTGACTACACTAGCTACAATGCAAACGATGGCAGTAAATAGTAGGAGACAAGATAAGAGACTCAGGAAGAGCCTCTTCTTGTTCATGGATGTCGCAGTGCCATTTCTGAAGCTTAACCCCAAAGGGAATTCTTCCTTGATGTTGTTCATTTGGAAAGTGCTGAGCTTGAAAAGGAAATGTTGTTGGATAGTGTGGAACTGAGCTTAGGGAAGCACTAAAAGTCTGAAACCTCTCATATAGACGGTCATTGAAGCACCGTCAGGAATAAAAGATTGGATTTTGTTACATATTATACTGGTACTAGTTAATAATAGTTGTTATTTGAAGTAATTTTTTAAATTTA
Organism: Erythroxylum orinocense; assembly: GCA_025531955.1. Classification (NCBI taxonomy): domain Eukaryota; kingdom Viridiplantae; phylum Streptophyta; class Magnoliopsida; order Malpighiales; family Erythroxylaceae; genus Erythroxylum; species Erythroxylum orinocense. Next base: position 1,881,205 of record JANZLX010000008.1, on the reverse strand, counting down.
TAAAATATTTTTTTTTATTTTTTTAAATTATAAAATAATTAATTATCATATTATACAATTATACTGTATAATTTATCCATATCTCTAAAAAATTATAATAATAAATAATAATCACAATTTTCATTTAATTTATAAATTTAATTTAATAATTATTAATAAATATAATTAAATTTAAAATATTTTTCAAAATATATAAATTTCAAATAAATATTGATTTAATAATTAAAAATATATAAAATAAATATTAGTTTATAAATAATAATTTTTTAATTATTTATTTTTAAAAATAAAATATTTTCAGTAATACTTTATTAATAAATATTATATAAAATATTTAAATAATTTCAAAAAAATAATTTAATTTAATTTATAATTATTATTAATAATAAAATATTTATTTTATTTTTAAAATAAAAATTTACAATAATTATAAAAGTTAAATAAAATAATTAATTAAAAACTAAAAAAAAGAAGGGGAAGGAGAGCAGGGAGGGTAGGGGCAAATTTTAAAAATTTTAAATTTTTTTTCTATTTTTAAAATTTTTTAATACCGGTCAATATTTAGCTGATATTTTAAATACTAATGGATACCGAATAATACTGTTCAAAACTGACTTATACTGACCAGTATTTAGACATTATATAGCCAACCCTCGTTTTTGTACTAATTTTAATTCAAAACGATAATTACTAACCAGTGCGAAACAGTATTCACATCCCTGCATGGAAGTGTCTAACAGTGGATAAGGTTCTTGTTCCTCCAGGTTTGCAATTTAAGAGCATATCGTGACGAATATTACGAATATACCGTTTGGATAATATTTTAAAATTATAAAATAATTTCTAAATTTTATAAAATTATAAATATATTACGTTATACTATTTTTTATTTTTTCCCTTCATATAATAAAATTTAATATAACAAATAATTCTTTATTTCTATCAATGTTATTCACTTTTTTTATAAATTAAAATAAATTTAATTTCAAATATTATCTTTACATATTCCAAGAGTTATTATAATAATTTTCACAAGTATACATTAAAAATATATTATCAATATAAATATTTAAAGTTTGTTAAAAATATTAAATATGATTGTATTAAATTAATCTTTTTGCTTATATAATCTATAATCACTTTGGGTTTGTCTAATCGTATAAAAATTTATTCATTACATTCTTATTTATATTTTATTATTTAATAAATAAACTATACATAATTTTTTATTTTTATTTAAAAGTAATTATTATTTTATATTGGAGAATTTTTAAGTAATTATTATTTTTCTAATCAATGATCAAGCCACTGATTTGCTGATATTTATGAATTAATTAACATGTAGTTGCCATAAAATTGATATTGTTTTCAAATTTGTACAATATAGTCCCTACCGAGTCTTCTCTTCAAACATTATCTTCGCATTCATAACGAATGGAGCGTGCTACTTCAGGTCATAAGAGTGGTGTTGTCTGCAGACATTTACTATTGGCAGCTGCCATAACTAGTGGAGCAGAAGCTAAGTCAGTAAGACAGCCGGAAAATTAAATGTGCGCTCTTAAAAATGAATTGTGAGACGGCATATATATTTAAAAGAGGTCACATCTTCTATTTAATATTACGATATTTTATTATGTCTAATAAATTTTAGTTATTTATTTATGTAGGTCTTGGATAAGTTTCATATGGATTTTGCAAAATAAATAACTGAGATTTCATGAGACAGAATAAGATAAAGTAATATTGAACAGAAGATCTGAACCCTATGTAAAGCCTAATTGAGCCACAAATTGGTTATTAAATCATACCAGATTCTTAGACCTCAACATTCATATTGGCACTGAAATTCGTCCGTGGGTTGTTTTGATATCGTAATAAAGAATATAGCTGAGGTCTCTTTTGTCCGATTAGTAGTTTAAGCTATTTGTACTTTTTCTTATGATATTAAAAAAAATGAATACCTTGAGTTTAATTGAATTTAATCTAGTTTTTTTTTTTCCGGAGTGACCATTAAATATGGATTAAAAGAAAGTTAATCCACTCGTAGTGAATACTTTCTTCCAGAGCTTCATTGCAACTCGATTACATTAACTATTTAATACAACCAATATCCAATGGCAGATGTCTTTATTCATTAATAATTGGAAATTTGTGTTGGGAAGTCAAGTGTGAGGGAATCTCATGTTGTAAAGACATGGAGCTAGTGAATGACATATAAGTGGAAAGGACCCATAAACCTAATGCCTTAAGGTTTTGGGTTGAAGTGTGGTGTCAAGCCCATAAGTGTGTTCTCTCACTAGGCCCATGGTGTAGATCTCCCATGTAAGTGGGCTCCCCAGTTCCTAACAATATATAAATGATAAGTCTCAAGAGATAAGCTCCTGCTAATTATGACAGAACATGTAAGAGTCAGAGATATTTTTCAAAATCATTTATTATCTCTTTAAATTTTGAAAAATATATCTATTATTACTTATCATCATAAAAAAGGAGGAGATTGTTAGTTTAAGGTTTATTTTTTAACAATTTTGATAATAATTGTATAATTTTTAAAAATTCAAAATATATTTATTTCCTTATACAATTAATAGTCTTATTCTAAAAAAGAAAATAAAATCATAATAAATATGTTCTCTCTTGCAGGTATCTTTTTTATAAACTTACTTTATTATAAATGATTTGTCTAAAAGGATCCTATTAGTTATAAAAGTAATATATTAGTTCCGTGATTACTGGAAGATTTTTGGCAAAGATGATATCAAAGTTATTCAAAGTTAAATCCATCCAATTGATTAAAGATGTGAGTGAAGCAACGGCTACTTGAACATTTTGAGTATTTAAAGAAGAGCATAACACTTATAAAATTGAATGAATATACTTAGACTGTCGAAATATTTTGAGTAATATCTATATTCTTGAGAATTATATCATTACTATTGTGCTTTAGAAAGTGAAATCACTCTATCAAGAAAGAAATCGTTATTTTGTTTTTCTGTTAACTTTTTAAAAGTTTGTTATATACTTCTAGTGTGAAAGGTTGAAGAACTTTGAAAAATATGTATTTCTGAGTTTAGAGAGGCTCGTCAAATTTAATACATAGTTTTTATAGTGAAACACTCAAGTTGGATAGTTGGAGACTGGATGTAGGTTTGAGTTGTAAGCCGAACTAGTATAAATTGTCTGCACCCTTCTCTCTCTCTTCTCTTAAATTTTATATTTATGCATATTATTATGTGAGTTGCTCATTTCAACAAGAGGCTCCTTCGCTGTTATAGTAAGCTCCCTTTGTTTTTAACTTGCTAAATGTTCCTTTCATTTTACCAGACACCTTCTGTTTTAAATTGTTTTTAATAAGATTTTTCGTTTAGCAGGCTTATGTCGTTTAAAAGGTTTTATCGTTTAATAGGCTTCTTTCGTTTAAACAGGATTCTACTGCATAACAGGGGCTCCTGTTATTTCCTTTTGAATTGAAATAACTTGCGAAAAATTTTTATACACACAATTTCCTCCACTTGCGTGTGTTTGCATTTTTATTCTTTAATTCATAAAATAAATAAACAAAATTAAAGTAAACATCAATTAGATAAAAATCATAATAAAATAAATATAAAGCTACGACTTCTTTTATTATATACATATTAAAATATTAAAAATGTACTTATATTCACAATCAATTTCTCCATGTTACAACCAAAAATTATTATAATACGAGTATTTCCAAAAACTTACAAAAATAATCATATAATGGTGTTAAAATTAACACATTATATATCATATAATTACTCAAAATAAGTACTAACTAATCAATTTAATAAAATTGTAATAATACATTTCCTATTCAATAATTCACCAACACGGTAATACTTATTTTTAATTAACATCGATTAATTCACCTCAAATAATCTGTCCTAAGCATCAACTTGATAATATACTAATCTGACATTAATTAATAGGCCTCAACTATCACATTTCACATTTTATAAGAACTTCATATATGTTTCTCAAAATACTCTTGTTACATTCCACATTGTTGACTACATATCAACAATCAAACAATTACACAATAAATAAATTGTCTAAACCTATTAATTAATGTCAACAATGTGGAATAGACAAGGAAT
>JANZLX010000008.1:1840032-1858989 GCA_025531955.1 Erythroxylum orinocense | reverse complement strand
TAATTCATTAGTAATAAAAATAAAAATAATTTATTTTAAGTTTTATTTAATTTATAATTATTATTATTAATAAAATATTTATTATTATTTTAAAAACTTTGAAGAAAAAAATGGAGGAAAGGAGATGTAGGAGGGAGGGAGGAAAATTTTGAAAATTTTTGAAAATTTTGCAAAAAAATCCTCCATTTTTTAAAAAAATTTTAAGTACCGGTATCCGTCGGTATTTTGAATACCGGTCAGTACCAACGAAATTAGCCGGTATCGATTGATATTTTTCATCGGTACTATCTACACTCATACCGGTACAAATTTCTGACCGGTACAGTGCAAAATTTTAAAAAATGTACTCCATCATTTTAAATCTTAGTCATATATAAATAAATGGTTAGGTTTGAATGGGACAAAGAACAAAGGATCCGTCCCCAAAAAAAAATGTGCGTTCACAGCCAAAGAAAGTGGATCGGATGAAAAAGACACTAATAACTTGTCCCGTTTTGCATCGTCGAAGTAGGAGGATTGGTAGTTACTTTGCCTAAAGACCCTCAGTTCACGTGGCGGGGTCCAATTGAACAATGTAAAGAAATGACAGATTGCACAATCAGCAGATGAGATCGTAGCTCATCGTTGTACTAATCCTTATCGAATTCTGCCACGTTGCATGATATGAAAATCACGTGATACTTGCGTTTACCAAAAACAAACACATAACAACAAATTCAGGAAGTTGCGTACTAGGGCTCTTCAATTGACTGAAGGGGTCCGTTAGAAAATTTTCAAAAAATAACGTTCCGAATATGATTACAATAATTTTTTATTATTTTTTCAGAGTTTAATCATTTAAACAGTCTTTTAAATTGAGTCATTAATTCGATCAAACGTTAGTTCAATAAGAAATTCATTAATGTATAATAATTATTATTTATATTAAAGTCTATTTTATACATATTTTATTTTTTGTTAAAATTAAAATTCCACCTTTTCTTTTAGGATTTTTTTTTATATTTTTAAATTTTTTAATTAAGTGATACTTTTTATAACCTTAATAACTCAGTTCGAAAATGACAATAAGTTAGATCGAGTTCCCAACTAGAGGCTCGATTTAGCCTGAGATAGAAGACTTAATTGGGCTAGAGGCAATCCTTAACTTGATGCCAGGATGAGCCTCTTTTTTTAGGAAAATTGAGCCCAAGGTTAACCCAGGCCCTATCAACCGAGACCTAATTCGTTAACTTTAGGCAAGCCGCGTTAGGCATAACCTACCTCAACATAGTTGATATCTCTATTTCAAATTGTAAGTTTTGTTACTATTTTATTAATTTGATTTTCAAAATATTTTTATCCATGACATGTAAGCATTTATGTTAAAAAAATTAATTGTTAACTAATCATTCTAAAAACCAATTTAATGTAGAAGGTAATTTTAATATCTAAAAAATGCTCAACAACAGTCGGATAAATAGAAAATGCTGGGGTGAACCAGAAAAATTTGGGTAGAGCGGAATTTAAATATTGGCTAGGTAAGCGCCCAGTAATAAGAGGAGTAGTTATGAACCTTGTAGAGCATCCCCATGGAGGTGGTGAAGGGAAGGCCCCAATTGATAAAAAAAAAATAGACGTGAGTTCCTTCTTAAAAAAAAGTTATAAAAAACTTGTCATTTAATTAAAATATTTAAAAGTTTGAGAATTAAATTAAAAAATTAGATAGTTTTAAATTATGTTATTCTTAATGATTACGGAAAAAAATCTCAGCTCGAATTCATATAGAAAGTTAGCATAAAATAATTTTGATTTGATTGAATTCTAATTTAATAGTGATAATAGTTTTTGAGTTTTATTAATTATAAAAATTTGAGTAAAAGTTAATAAATTAAAATAAGTTTGATGTGATATTTTAAAAAAATATTTTTGAAAAATTCCTTGGCAATTTGGCATTATTGATACAGTGTCCAATCAATTATAAACAGGTGTAGTTTTCTAAAATTTTGATTGTTATATTGAAAATACGCATTTATTTAGTTTCATCTTAATCACTAATGGGTAATGTGAGACTCAAATCCGATTGTCTCTGCAAAGTTGGCAATCGCTGTCCATATATTTAGTGAACCTGACGTACACTGATCATGCACTGATTAGAAATATCATTCTCTGTTGTATCAATCACGTCTGTCTCGGATCCAACAATCCCGATTCTTTAATTTTCTCAATTTCTGCGCGTTTCCAGGGAAAAATTTCTCTCTTTCTTTCTGTTTCACTGGCAGTGGTGTTAGGTGTTGAATCGACCAAACGGAACGAACTGTCTGTTTTAAACGAAACTGACAGACAGTTCTTGCCTAAGAAGTGAAGGAAAAAAGAAACTAGTGGTAGAGAGCTGGTGGCAATCATTCGTGTAGCCTTCTTTTCACGGTTTCTTGCACTTGTACGTTCATTTCTTGATTCATCTTTGTTTTCTCTTTTATATTATTTCCCGATTCATGTTCTTTGATCGTCGGAGACCTTGGAAGAGTCTCCGTTCTTTCTCTTGATGATAATGAAAAATTTTAGCTTTCTACGTTTCGGTGTAATGGTGATTTGCACGGGCATGGGACCAGTGAGAAACTGACAGGTGAATCCTGAAAAGGTCTGAAAGGCTTGCTGACTGATTCTGCTTGATTCAGCTTGATCATATCCATGACATGGAGAGTTGTCCGAATATGATTAAAAAAAAATCTTTTTTGACGTGACATCGAAATCTGTTATTCAGTAATTATTGCGAACGGTGTTATTTGCGAAAATCTTTATTACGTTCCGTTGCAATTAAACAGTGCGGTGGTTTTTCTAGGTTGATTTCTTGCTTACGTTCTCGGGAACCAATGACACTTGGATAATCATGCGTATTAGCCATTCTGGGATATTTTGTTTTCTTATGATTTCGCAGTTAAAAGGCGTCGAGAGAATCGTAAGACTATGATGTGTTCTTGTCTGCTGCAGACCATCACTTGTGGACGCTTCTGTGACGAGCTGAAGGAGATACACCATGCTTGGGAATGGAGTTGTTGGGATCCTTGCAGAGTCGGTCAACAAGTGGGAAAGAAGAGTACCCCTAACCCCGTCGCATTGCGCTCGGCTACTCCACAGTGGCAAGGGCAAAACTGGAGTGTCTCGCATAATTGTGCAGCCTTCGACAAGGCGAATTCATCATGATGCCATGTACGAGGATGTTGGCTGTGAGATATCTGATGATTTGTCTCAATGCGGTCTCATTCTGGGGATCAAACAACCAAAGGTGAGTGAATTAACGATCTCTTCCTCTGTTTTTGGGAGTGTGTGAAGAAGGACAGGAAAGTTTGACAGGCTAGTTTTGCATTGGCACAGCTAGAGATAATCCTTCCTGATAGAGCTTATGCCTTCTTTTCCCATACTCACAAGGCTCAGAAAGAGAACATGCCCTTGTTAGATAAGGTTGGTGGTGATCTTATGAATAGCTTGCTTGCTTATGAGCATTCAGTTGCTGGGGATAATAAAGTTTGGATGTTTACTTTTCTGTTTGAATTGAAGATTCTAGCTGAGAAGGTATCGTTGTATGATTACGAGCTTATTGTTGGGGAGACTGGAAGAAGGTTACTTGCCTTTGGGAAGTATGCCGGTAGAGCAGGATTAGTTGACTTCCTGCGAGGATTGGGACAGAGTAAGCTCCAGTATCCAGAATTCCTCTTTCAACTGACTTTGCAGTTCTGCTTTGATTGAAGCATCATGATTTTTGAGGTCATGTACCTGCCGGAGTATATTGTCACAGTTTTTTCTTTTTTCAATCACCAATTTTCAGGGTATTTAAGCCTTGGATATTCGACCCCATTCCTCTCACTTGGTGCGCCTTATATGTATACTTCTTTGGCTGCTGCTAAAGCCGCTGTTATTTCTGTGGGTGAAGAGATAGCAACTTCTGGACTACCATCGGGAATCTGCCCTCTGGTCTTCTTATTCACTGGTTCAGGAAATGGTACAATAGATTACAATTTAGCAATCAAAATCTATCGTTTTTAGCTTGTACTTTATGTACTGACTCTTTGAATCATGAAAAGCTAACAGAGGTTCACAATTTTCCTTTTGCATTTTTCCCTGTAATAGTTTCTCAAGGTGCACAGGAGATATTTAAACTCCTTCCTCACACTTTCGTAGCTCCAAGCGAACTTCCAGAACTATTTGCAAAAGTGAGTTTGAGACAATGAGAAATGATGAATGGTATACTGCATCCTTTTAAATTTCAGTGTTTCAACTGGTTCACTCTACTCTTGAATACTCAGATGGTCACATTGAAATGTTTCGCCAACTATTTTTATGTGGCCAGCCCCTATATTCCTAAATCATCATTTCTCTTGTAAATTATTTGTCAGCAACAACTTAAAGTGGTAGACCTCTGTTTCTATAGATTTTTGGTATCCATTGACGTTTACGTTCGGCCAAGTTTTTTTCATTCAAGTTCTTATTTTCGCATAGACCAGGGGTGCAAGCCCATCAGCAAGGACATCCAAGAGAGTTTTTCAAGTATATGGTTGCATAGTCACTTCTCAAGACATGGTTGAACATATGGATCCTTCAAAGACATTTGATAAAGTAAGTAGGTTCTTCCTTCAGGTTCTGCATATACATATATGAGAAAGGTATATACGTTTAGCTCTTAATTAACTCCTGTTATATTATTATTCCCCAAGGATAGGTATATAAAATGTTTAATGATGGTATCTCTTTGAAGTTTGTAATTTCTTTGGAAAGTTAGCTTATGCTTTCTCTGAATCTGTCCAGACTTTGTTAAAAGGAGATATGATGATCGGAAACTTCTTTTTCATTATTTCAGGTGGATTATTATGCACATCCGGAGCACTACAAACCTACTTTCCACGAAAAAATAGCACCTTATGCATCTGTTATTGGTACGTGATGAAGCATAATGAAGGCAAACTGTATGAGATCTCCTGTAGAAATTAAGATGTCCAAGTTGATTCTGGTATTGAAAAACCTGAATGGTCAAGAAAAGAAAATGATTATCAATCAGTAATTTATTATAATGCTGATCAACTATATGATTTATCCTTTAACTTACAAAAGTTCCTACATGCACAATTTTCAATTGAAAAGCTGCAGTTCTTTTCCTACTCATTTATGTGCCAAGTTTGTAATTACCTTCCATTCTTAATGCACTTATTTAGATATCTTTTAACATTTCCACTGATTAACTGCAGTGAATTGTATGTACTGGGAAAGAAGGTTTCCAAGGTTATTGAGTAGCCTGCAGCTTCAACATCTAAGTAGAAAAGGTTGCCCCCTAGTTGGAGTTGCAGACATAACATGTGATATTGGGGGTTCTATAGAGTTTGTTAACCAAACTACGTCTATTGACTCACCCTTCTTCAGGTACTACTTTTCATAACTTCCTGTTTCACTGCTTAATGGTTCTTCGCAGAAGTTGATTTTTCCTTCTATGTGCAGGGTTTCCTTCTCTAGTTAGATAATGACAAAATGGTTATCATTACGAAAGTTGTGTTATTTTTGTAACTCTTGACATCATTATTATAACCTAAAATCAGCCAAAAGTTGACAGGAGGCAATGTAGATAAATTTCTTATATAGGGAAGGAACAATAGTTAACTCTCATATTGTTTAGTAAGGAGAAAAGAAATAACCCGACAATGAACTGGATGTTTTGGTCAATTATGTCTGGCAGATATGATCCTCTAAATGATTCTTACCATTATGACATTGACGGCAATGGTGTGATTTGTTCATCAGTTGATATTCTTCCCACACAATTTGCTAAAGAGGTTTGTTATTACGTTCATTTATCTGTCCATTATTCCAGTTTTTTACATGCAATATTAATATTAACTAATTACTTCTGACTAAAATTGGTGCTGACATCATACCGTCCAATCTTATAAAGGCTTCTCAGTATTTTGGAGATGTTCTATCCCAATTCATGCACTCCTTAGCTTTTACAACTGACATCACTAACTTACCTGCGCATCTAAGGAGGGCTTGCATAGCCCATCAGGGAACACTGACACCCTTGTATGAATATATTCCGAGGATGCGGCTCTCTGATCCTGAGTAAGTTTGTTTTTGCTTATTTGTACTTCATCCCTTCTCATCAATATTACTTGCAGACAATCAGTGTGAATTTTCTTTCCAGAGGACCTCATGATTTTCTTTTAACTGCATTTGCTCTTGCTCGGTTTAGCACTATCTCTAATTTTCGGAACTTAATTAACTGATTATTCAATATATGTGATCTTGAGACCTTGGCTGAAAACTGAAACCCTCGGAACTGAATGAACTGATCATTCAATATATGTGATCTTGAGACCTTGGCTGAAAACTGAAACCCAAAAATTTGGCATTTGTAGTTTGATGGAAAAGAAAAGGGAAGAAAGTTTAGGAGGGACTCCATTATCTTGGAAAGACACTTCAAAACAAGTCTTGTTCCTCTGTAATCTAAGAGGGATATACATGAGAAGTTAAAGAAGCTTTAATACTTGGCATATACATCTGCATATATCCATCTAGATGTGAAGCTTCAAGTCATGAAAGAAACCTATCTTCAAATTCGTGGTCATAAACTAGTATGGCATCTTACTTTAGCCTGTATTTTGTTCGATGATAAGAACTTTCCTGACCTGCAGTGATAAAGCAGAAAACACAGATTCGCACTCAAGTGAAAAGAAGTTCAATGTATCGGTAAGTTCCTTGGTTTAGAGGTTCAGCTAAAACATTCTCGATTTGCATCTTTCAAGAGCGGAAACTCCTCCTTTGTTATGCTCATTCTGACTATAATTGACAGGTATCTTTGAGTGGTCACCTATTTGATCAATTTCTGATCAATGAAGCTTTGGATATAATTGAGGCAGCAGGTGGCTCATTTAAGTTGGTTAATTGTCAAGTTGGTCAAAGTGCTGATGAATTATCATTCTCAGAACTCAATGTAAGTAAAACAGTTGAGTCAGCTTATTGATAGAAACTTATAACATTAGCTTAATTCTTCTCACTGCATTCCTTCTTATGCAACTTTCACCATAATATTTTTATGCTTGAAACAGGTTGGTGCAGATGATGAGGCTATTTTGGATCAAATTATTGATTCTTTAACTTCTCTTGCTAATCCAGATGAAAGCTATGTATCTCTAAATAAAGAAGCTACTAAAATTTCCTTCAAACTGGAGAAAATTCAAGAGAATTGCATCAAGAAGGAATATGGTGGAAAAAACAGGAATACAATTCTTATCATTGGGGCAGGTCGTGTCTGTAGACCAGCTGCTGAGTTCTTAGCATCACTGGAAAACCTATCATCTCATGATTGGTACAAAACATGTTGTGATACGGATTTTGAAGAGAAAAATGGCATCCAAGTTAATGTTGCATCTCTATATCTAAAGGATGCAGAAGAGGTATAATTATAGTGAAGACAAAAACTCAATAAGAGCCTGTTGAAAGCTTTAGGCTTTCACCATCTACTTTTACATGGCAAAAACTGCCATATGTAACTAGGGGACTTTCTTCTCTGTTGGTTTGTGTTTAATTAGCATGATTATCATCTGAAATGATGCAGACTATTAGTGGAATTCCCAATGCCATAGCAGTTCAGCTTGATGTGATGGATAATGAAAGTCTTTGCAAGTATATTTCAGAGGTACAATCTTCTTTCCAGTTTGTATGGAACTGTCATCTCATAAGACGAGAATGAAGTAGCTGTACTAGCAGCTTTAAGTGACGATTTTGCTTGTGATCTTCTAAATTTGTAGAGAATTTTGTGAATCAACTGGAGTATATTGTAGTTATTAAGGATGACCTCCACATTCTCTGATAGAAGATGCTAGACTTAGGAAATGAACAGAAATACTAAAGATTCCTGTTTTAATGTATTTGAAAATCCACATAATTTTCAACATAGGACATCTATCTTTTCTCCGGTGACCATGATAAGAGCAGTATATGTTGATACTTTGTTCGTAAATTTCTTGCTGATGTGCAGGCCGACGTTGTCATCAGCTTACTGCCGGCTAGCTGCCACGTTATCATAGCAAATGCATGTATCAAGGTAATCTGGACTTTAGGGTGTTAATCATAATCATTAAGTTTGTACCTTACCAAAAGATGTTCGAAAGTTTCATGAACCAAATAGTGAACGAATCCTGAGCCCAGGGCTAATTAGTAATCTACATTTCCTTTTATGCAGCTTAAAAAACACCTTGTTACAGCAAGTTATGTTGATGATGCTATATCTCAGCTGGATGAAGAGGCAAAAGCTGCAGATATTACAATTCTTGGTGAAATGGGTTTGGACCCTGGAATAGGTAACTTTTAATCCCCCGGAGATGGTGATCATTTTTCTGAATCACTTTCCGCTGACATGCTTTACAAATGAACCGTATTTTCTTCAGATCATATGATGGCAATGAAGATGATTGATGAAGCACATGCACGGAAGGGAAAAATAAAGTCTTTCACTTCATACTGTGGTGGGCTCCCATCTCCAGCAGCAGCAAATAATCCATTAGCATATAAGTTCAGGTATGTCCTGCAACTCTTAAAACCAACGAAAAGAACTAATGCTATCTGCCTTCCTCGACTTTTGTCAAACATAATAGAATTTTTCGTGGAGGGGAAAGCAACGGCTTCCTGAATGGGATGGTTACAATTTTAAAAAATGCTTGAATTCTCTAGTTTTGATGTCTGTTTCACTTTGGATCATTATGACTTCATTTTTTTCTCATATGTAAGCAGTTTCAGAAATGAGAGCCTAAAATACTCTTTCGCAGACCAATACACATGATTGCCATTTAACTTTCCTTTCTGAGCGTATAACTGATTTTAACTTTCAGCTGTATTCTTGTATTTCAGTTGGAGTCCTGCTGGAGCCATCCGAGCCGGACGCAACCCTGCAACCTATCGTTCTAATGGTGAAACTGTACATGTTGATGGTAGGCTGTCAAACATGAACCAATTACCACATGCCTAATGGTTCATTTTACATAAATGTTTTGCATAAACCGACAACTCATTTCTATGTTTAAGAATTTACAGTTTTACTAAATTTTTTCTTAATTTAATTTTATGTCATGGTAATGAATGAAGAAGTGTTGACATTTGCATCTTCCAAGAACATTTTGCGTCCTGATTTCAGTCATACTTTGCACAACATACCTGCAGGTGACAGTCTATATGATTCAGCTTTCAAATTTCGGATATCTCATCTTCCAGCTTTTGCACTGGAATGTCTGCCAAACCGTAACTCATTAGTTTATGGAAAACAATATGGAATAGATGATGAAGCTTCAACAGTCTTCCGCGGAACCCTTCGCTATGAAGGTAAAAACATGCTTTTCACTCTTCAAACATGCTAACTTTTCAGGCCATGAAGGTAAAATCTGCAATGATGGCGTTACTATATTTGGTGATTTCCTTACAGGAGAAATGAAATATAATGTTATATTTGATCAATTTTTTATTCCTGCAATGTCAACCTTAACGGTTTGTTTGAACTTGGTCGTAGGATTTAGCGAAATAATGGGGACACTGGCAAGAGTTGGACTGTTTAATACCGGATACCATCCAGTTTTTGCCAACGGACAGAGGCCGACATTTAAAGCTCTCCTGAATAACTTACTAGAAATTCACAGTGAAGGGCAGGACGAAAATGTTCTGGGAGAGAAGGAGATAGCTGAAAGGATTCTGAACCTGGAACATTGCAAAGTTCACGAAATTGCGGTACGGGCCGCCAAAACCATAGTGTAAGAAGCTACTCTAACTTGCTGATTAACAGCTAGCAATATTTACCATGTCAAATTGCTTTGTCAGCCTGAAAAAGTTGTTTTCAGGTGCCTGAAGTTTGTTTCTTTTTGTTTTCATGCCGATAGGTTTTTAGGACTTCATGAGCAGACAGAAATTCCTGCCTCCCATCAAAGTGCACTTGATGTTACGTGCTTCCGCATGGAAGAGAGGCTTGCCTATTCTAACATGGAACAAGTTGAGTTGGAGGATTGTTCTTTAGATTTTTATAACAAGAATGCACTTAGATGCTTGTTTTCATTCTCTACTGTTAAACAAGAATATTCATTTTTATTTATAAATAGATTGAATTTATTTAAAGATCGGATAAATAATCGGAATAAAGACAAATCATTCTTAGGTTTTTCTGAAAATAACTTGCAATCAAATTATACTTGTTACATATTTGTTATGAATGAAATATAATGTCAAAAGTTTGAGCAGGACATGGTACTTCTGCACCATGAAGTGGAAGTAGAATACCCTGATGGCCGCCCTGCAGAGAAACACAGTGGGACTTTGTTGGAATTTGGGAGGACAGAAAATGGCAAAACAACCACTGCCATGGCCCTTACTGTTGGTATTCCTGCAGCCATTGGAGTACTGGTACTTTTGCACTCTCATGCTTCCTGGTCACCTGGACATACCATTTGATTACGACTATTAACCTTGACAACTTTTCTCTGCAGCTCTTACTTGACAACAAGGTCAAGACGAGAGGTGTGTTAAGGCCCATTCAACCTGAAGTCTACGAGCCAGGTATATATATATATGTATGTATGTAAATGTATGTGTATGTATAGATCCGGTGCTGAATCTTCTGTACTCGATGATCGTTTGTGCTTTGTTGTGCTCTTGCAGGGCTACATATCTTACAAGCCTATGGCATCAAGTTCACGGAGAAGGTAGACTGACCGAAAGTGTTGTGACAAATGTCCTTTTCAGGCAAAAATAAAAACGGAAATAGGTGAAAATTTCATATTTCCTTTTGACTGTGGGGTGGGATTGTGATAATGGTTGTATAGAACAGGTTTAACTAGGAAACAAGGACTTCCTGTGAATTTGAAATGACTTTCCTTTAGGCTTAAATCTCTGATATTGAAAGCTACACTGCCTAGTTGATTGCGTTTCCTTTCAGTTGATTGTCCTGCTGTATTCTGAAACATTAATCTAACTGGTCCTTTTCCTGTATACCTGTTTGGAACTTGTATGATTCCACATCCAAAGTTCATACCATGTCCCTGATGAAAAGGGACCCCCATGGTTTATTTCGACAGACCAGAGATTTGTTTTAATTGACAATACTCACCAAATAATTGCCATACTTAGGTAAGCCTGTGACTCATATGATCGGAAAATTTTGGCTGTTAAGACTCAGAGATACAATGGAAGCTCAGAACCATTTCACATTAGTAAATTGCCCTCATCCAGTTATTCTTGTCAGCTTGAAACCGTTCTAAACAGACTACTCTTCCCAGTCACGCATACTTCATAAATTCGACAATACTACTTATATTGGATGAAGTAAATTGCAGGCCCTACCGGTTGCAAGGGAAGAAGCGAAATAGAAAAAACCCTATCTACTTATACTGGTGGAAGAGCAGACAATGCAGGATTGATGCCTGACAGACACTTGTGTCGTATATCTGAGTTAAACACCGGTCAATAATATTAACATCAAGTTCCCTGTTATCTTTCTCAAGCCTGAGAGAACCTGGTAGTAATAACTAAGAAGATTATCCAATCATCGATCCACAAACACACAGACTTAAATCAAAAGCTTTCATTTTTATTTAATGATTAATCGGTACTTCAAATGAGGCTGGATCTTGGAAGGAAATTTTCAATCAAACAACCAGAATCTAGCAGTGAAAAGACAAACTGCAGCGGTGAAGTTACATTGCCTGCAGTTGGTTTAATGACCACTAATAAAAAATATTTGCCCAGTCTCTCCAATATCACATTTTTGCAATAAAAGAATTGGATAATCCTCTTACTCTCCTATTTCCTGTGTCTAATAAACACAGAAATATATGAGCTCATTACCTACTCATAATGATGCATTAGAGCCTTGATCTGCACCTCCAGTAGTATGTCATTGGCTGATCTTTTTCAACACTAACCATCATCGTTTGAGGATCGGAGTAATATACAGCTAACTGAGGAGGCCATCTGTTGTCCGGTCTCACCACAAAAGAGTTGTTGACTAAAGAATCCATGATTCTAGATTTATCTCAACCTGTTGCCAGTTATGCACTCTAGTTACCAAAGGGTGCTGATCAACTGAAACTGTCTTGCACCAAGGGTACGAGTTTTCGTAGTCAAATAGTAAAACCCGGATTCCAGCTTCTGCACACTCAATGGCATATCTTGGGTTATCATCAATCAGCACCTTTGCACCTAAAGACCTGTTAGGTGAGGTTTAGATAAGCTTGCTGGACAGAACAATTCTACGCCAAATAATAATCATACAAGGGCTAGAAGCATAAAAGTCCTCAAAAGGCAAACAAAGTTGGTGATATCAGGTACTAATGGTGCAAGAGCATATATGGATTTAAAAATTTATGTTTACTTATTTGACTAGTTTTCATAAGGTTTCCTATTTAGGTTAGATTGAATTGCTGGCCTCACCTTTTTTCCGTACATCAACTTATCACAGTGAAATAAATTCTATAGTTACAGTAACAACTCAAGCAGAATATAAGATAGAGAAACAAAGGTAGAAATCTTTAAAGCAGCTTAGCAAAATTGGAAAGATGCAAGGGACAACCTGCATATTTCTGACTTCGGCCTAGACTGGCCGTCTAGTGCAAAATGATTTCCAAAATGAATCTCTTCAAAAACTCCTGGATAGTGCTTCTCCAACCACTCAATTGTATGATCCTTGATGACATTTTGCCGGGACCTATACACACAAGAACTGTGTAAATTCCAGTCATGTCATAGTACCTGAGGATATGCAATACGCTACAGATACATACGTTACAACTGATAGTTTGCAAAATCTTGACAACTTATCCAGAGCCCTCTGCGCACCTGGAATTGGGTGAATCCCAGTCTTGAAATATGGTGTCTTAAAGAACTCATGGACCCGAATATCAGCTGAAACAGAAAGAAAACCATCATTCTGAAATAATTCCTCACTACTCCGAACAACTTCACAAGATATTTGCGACAAACAGATCTCTTGTCCAAAATAAGCAAAATGAAGTGAAGCCTACACTTGAATGAGAAGATTATTTTGCACAAATCCATTTTTAAAAAATTACAATCACAACCAAGGCCTTCATCATTCTCCATTATGGTGACCATCTAACATGCCAAATATAACATGCAACTAAAGGAAGGGGCACGTTATACTTTTCCTGGTCACTCAATTTATCTCAGAGATTGGCTTCCCAATAAACACATCTTCTTGAGAGATTTATGCATATCAAATCAACTCTAAAGATGAATTCCTTCCAGATCATCCAACTTCCAAATGCTGAGTTTTATCAAGACAAGGGATCCAAAACACAGGAAAGAAATAGTCCACATAAACGGCCTAATTCTAAGACATGAAGGACCAGGAACAAACCTACAATAAATAGTTCACACACACTTGCAAAGAAAGTACTGAGAAGTAACATGGAGATCTAGCCTCACAACTCAATGGAAAGTTGGGCCCTAAACAAAGCTGGTAAGGGAAACAAAATGTTTGAAGCTGAAACTTAACTGAGCTTAGCAAGTTGAAGAGAACAATTAAAGCAATATATAAGTATAGTGATACCTTCATCTCGGGAACACTTCCATATCTGTAATAAAGAATAAGTCAGAATCAGAATGCAAAGACCAAAGAAAACCTTGCTTCAAACAACAGGAGTGTAAACTGAAAAGAGAACCAACAACTTAAGAGTGAAAATGTACATGTAGAACCAAACCTTCACACTTGGGTAACCAGAATGTCTTAAGATGGGTTAGAAAACAACAGTGAAAGTCTTAAAAGCAGAAAACCATCTCTCAAATAAAATAAAAGTGCTGACTGTAGCCAATTGTGGCCACAGAATAAACTTTTCGAAAATGGTTCAGATTTCAGAATTATTTCAACAAGTTAAAGACATGTTATCTGAACTTAATAAGCATTGCATGACTTCTCGTATTGTGGGCGTACAAAGGCATTAAAGAAACACAGAATCAGAAGAGTGTGTGATAAGAAACGAGTCTAACAGTCAGCTATAGAGTCCTTTAAGGCAGATTTCACAGCCCAAAGAGCTGAGTGCATGAACTTGATGTCAAAGTATAACTATAAAAACTCGTTTAACTATCTCCAGTGACGAATAAAACAATTAAATAATCATAACCAAAACTATCAATTGCAAGGAAACAATTTTGAGGATTGGTGGTTGTTGCAAGACTCCAAGGAAAATATGTTCATTGGACCAATAACAATATTTCTAAACTCAAATAAATTTTAGCTTTATATTTTTGAGCGCCATCCAACTGATCAGTTTCACTTTCATCATTCAATCGTGGCTCAGAAATTCCACAAATACAAAGAAACAACTCCATTAACTAGCAAGGAATAATGAATGCAACACCTTGAAGAACTCATAGACGTGATACTCCGATACTTCATGATTTGAAGAATAGCGATCAGCAATAAATCTGTTTAAAGCTGATAAGAAGTTACCCAGAACTGCAAACAAAGCACAAGAAAGAACTCATATCAGTGTAGTAGCTATAATCCCAAAATGAAAAGAATGCAAACTTTCAGAGCTTTGCCGATTTACTAAACAAGCACATCTCATTATTGATGCAACACAAGGAAAATATTGAAAGCTAGTAGCTATATACCCTCATCAACATCAACAGCAACCATAACTTTTTCTGTCAAAGTATAGTCCTGGAATGCAAGAGGCATCCCTCCTTGGCGCACCGTGTGACCATTAATCAATCCAACACTTGTGCAGCTGTCTTCTAATCGAGCCTCCACATCACGCACTGACTGATAGTGAGGAGTTAACACATGAGCTCTTTTGTCATCATTAGTCTTATGGCGATCAGAGCAGCATTTTAGTGTCAATCCAACACCTCCATTTGTCCTAAATCCAAGACTTCTCTCAAGAGAAACAATATTTCTCGCAGAAAACGGCGACAGCTGAGGCACACTGTGAAATCCTTTGAAGAAAGGATCGTTTGGGGTTAAAGCTTCCATGATCATCTGGCGGCGATAAAGGGTATGAAGAGAATAGGTCTGGTTGATTAGCAGACGCAAAATTCGTTGCCTTCTAAACATAACGATGGCTCCCCTCACACCATGAATACCCAGAAACCACACAAAACCCCAGGACAGAAAAAAGAACTATCCGTTTATCGCCCCAGGTATAAGAAAAGATCAACCTTTTAAGTAGTAAATAGATCGACCCACCAAAATATGCAATGCTTAAAGCTTCAAACTTTGGATTAGAGAACAAAACTGGAATACAATCCCAAAGGGTAAAGAACCAAAATTGATGTATCCAAAGTAGATTGTAAACAAAAGCGTCACAAAAACTACGGCTTTTCAACGTGCAAAACTCCGAATATCCGTTATCTAGAATAACCAAGCAAGCTTCGACCTTTCAATACTAATAAGGAACAAAAACCAATGATTTCTACTCCAACAAGAACAAGAAAAAGAAAAAAAAAACTTGAACTAAAAAGAGGAAATATGCTTGGATATGCGGAGAACCTACCAATTAGTTGAAAGATCAAAGGTAAGGACAACAAGTTTCTCTCAGAAGGAGAGGTAAAGGTCTCGTGCGGCAGTTTCCATATGCCCCTGAAACTACATTAGATGTGGTTTACTTTGGGAAGTGTTCTTCAAGTCAATATATATATATGGTTTTGGCAGCACTAATTATGGGTTTAAATCCGATTAATTTGCCTAAATTTTCGAACGATCATGCTCAAAATCTATAGGTATCAGTCTCTAAGTTTCTTGCCTTTTCTCTGTTTTTTGGTTTTGGCGTCAATTAGTGGGTTCTATTGCTTTATGATCATCAATCGTATTGGTTGTTGATATATAAGCCGCATGATAAAAATATGCTTCCCTTTTTGTCTCCCTTTCAGTCTCAACAACCACACCCCCACGACACCACCTCTTCCATCTTCATCTTCATCATGTGTTAAACTTCAATATAGCAAACTGGGGCAAGTGGAGTAGCCTCCTTAGAAAAGGATAAGTCGTCTTATAGCTTATTGATGACCTGAAACAAATATTTAATTTATTATACCGGAATCATATTTGGTCCCGGATAATCGGATTGAACAATCATTGCATCACTACAAAGAAAACTACTCTTTTTGAAAAGTAAAAATGAAAATATATAATATTACCTAATTATTCTATATTGAATAAATTATTTAATAAATTTCATAAATTAAGATTTGCACGTAAATTTATTTTAATTTTTTTCTCTATCAATAGAGTCAATCTTGAAAAGCAAATTACCATATTCATGTCTTCAAACTCTATACTTTTTTATTGACTTCTTTTAAAAAGTTTAAAACTTATTAATTTAAATGATTAAATTATATTTATCAAAATTAAAGAATATATGTTTTATTAATAATAAATTAGATTATAAAAATAAACATATTATATTTGTATAAATTATTAAAATAGAAAGAAACTAAGTAGCTGTTTGTGGTTAGTTTTTATTTTTATTTTTAAGTTTTTATTTTTAATTAAAAACAAAATTTTGTTTTTATATTTTTATTATTGATAATAATTATATATTAAATAAAAATTAAAAATAAATTATTTTTAATTGAAAAGTTTATTCTAATCTCTTATATAATATATATTAATAAAAATATTTTATTTTTTTAATAAATGATTTTAAATTTAATATTTATTTTAAATGTATTTTAATTATTAAATCAAATTTTATTTAAAATTCATATATTTTGAAGATACTTTAAACTTAATTATATTAATTAATAATTGTTAAATTAATTATATAAAATTACGTCAAAATTTGAGCCATTTATTGTTGTTAAAGGTAATTAATGCTTCTCAGGCTTTCCAACTTGTGACCTTTTTGTGCATTATACAAATACAAACTAAGAGTATGAGAGAGGGAGATACCGTATAAGAGGTGGAATTAAGCTTGGTGAGAAGTGTTGCTCGAGTGAAGTTGCAGATGTTGAAGACTCTTTGGTTCTGAAAAATGTTGATGTTGTAGTCATATTGAAGTTTGAATCTTCTGTCCATCTTATTCTGTTTTATAAATCTTAGTCATTTGTTTATATAGGTCCTGCATAAATTTATGCGAAACTAGCATAAATGAATGATTAAAATTTATGATATGAAACAAGCATAAATAAATAACTGAAATTTATGTAACAAAATAAAATAATATAGTATTGAACAAAGGATCTCTTCCATAGTACTGGTGTCCAAAGACTTGAAGAATATGATGAGAAGTAGACAATGGAAAGGGAAAAAAAAAAGTAAATCATTAAACAGTGGAATATAAAGACTTACTAATGCAGTCTCCTACGTGAACAATAGGTTTTTCTACTCTTAAACGGACCTGATCTTCTAGCTCAAGTACTTAACTCAAATATTCTGACCCTAACCTATGTTAAAGGATGTAAACCATTCATAAAGTTAGAGTAACTTAGGCCAGAGGATTTGAGTGCCTCTTAAACACCATCTACTTCTTGTGTACATATGTATCTATAAAAAGCATAAAACTATCTGAGGAAGAGAATTTGGGAAAAGGTAGACAAGTCATAACAAGGCAGAGGAGGTCCTCTCAAACCAAACACTTTATCAAATCACACGTTGACAATTGATACCAATCAAGTGTTGACGGAAATAAGTACGCTTTTAATCTTCTCCCATCATACTCATCTCAAACTCACTTTGCATCAAATCACTAAATTCTTTACACAAAAACTCATTAGTAACACCAAAGATAATATCATCAACATATACAAAGGAACTTCTAAAGAAGTATTAATGGTAAGGAAATTTTTCTGTGTGAAGATATTATGTGCACCTTATTCCGACTGTCTAGAGGAGGTGTTAGGCCTCGAGCATCATTTCTGGATTTTGACATTTTGCGAAATGAGGCTGGTGATACTGATGAGGAAGCCGAAGAAAATTTCGGTTATACTGAGGAAAAGGGTGCTGATTTGCTGAGTAGGTTGTGCTCTGATCATAGTCCTCCATTTGAGGCAATGGATTTGCCACTGAACTATAGGTTGCTTCACTACGCCATAAACCGAGTGATTTATCCGAAGAAGGCAACCAATAATCAGATTACTTCTTTGGACAAGGAGCTTCTATGGCATATGACAGAAGGACGTCAGATTAACTATCCGAGTCTGATCATTCAAATGATGAGGAAAAAGGCTACTCTACTTCGAGGAGAACTTAAGGGGACACAGATTCGGCATAAAGGTATGCCATATGCAGCATTGATAACTGCTCTTGCTCAGCTACAAAGGTGTGATTTGAGTGGTTATACACATTATCCATATCCTCAAAGCTGGAGGTTTACCCCTTTTAATTTGCGAAGTATGAGGTTGGTGAAAACGGTTGAAAAAGGTTGGGTTTACTCATATCATGTGGAGAAACAAGGTCTCACCCTGGAAGGTGAGCAAGTGCCTCCACAAAAACGGTCCAAGCGGGCAGCTGATCAGCCTAGTGGTTCTCGGCCCAGCAGCTCTCGACCCAGCAGTGCGGGACAGAGTGAGGTCACTCAAGAAGAATTGCATAACATCAATGAGCAATTAGATGACTTGAATGATCGGGTGGATGCCATTCAGGATATGTTTTTGATGTTTGCCAAGAAGGTTGATGCACAACACAGAATGCTCAAGCAGATTTTCGCTAAGCTAGGTTGTAGGCATGATGATCCTTCATCATGATGTGTATTGCATATTGCCTCGACCAACATTTCTTTTATGTTTCCTTTATGTGCATTTTATGACTGCTAGTACTTGTGTTTGTTATGTATTGGATTGTCTTTGGCTTGAATTTCCTCATTATGGTTTTGGTTATGTGATTATGGTGCTTGTTGTCTTGGTTTTTCATTAATTTTGCTTCTCACAATGGTTTTTGATTATGACAAAAAGGGGGAGTGATATTTGGAAATTGGTATCAAATTGGTATTCCTTAATTGAGGG
>JANZLX010000008.1:1800210-1838916 GCA_025531955.1 Erythroxylum orinocense | reverse complement strand
TGATGACCATTCAACAGAAAACGAGAAAGCAAGAAAAACAAAAAACACTATTGTAAGCATCAGTTTTCACAGTTGCAAAACACTTATTTGTTTTCTTGAATACAATCATCTTCCCAAAACAAGGCAACGTTTGAAACATAAATATACATCTGCGAGTGTATTGTTTTCATGCGTGAGAATTTTTCTTTTTTGTAGTGACAAAAACTGGAGAGTTTTTCTGCAGTGGAAAACTTTTAACAAAACTTTGAATCCATAACATCCAAAACTACAGAGCAGATTTTATATGAATGAAATGTTACCAATGCAGTATAAGCATTTTCACTTTTCATGCATTCTCAAACAGTGACGTTGGCCATTTGAAAAAACACTAAAAAAATCATGCTTTTATGGATAACGTTTAGAGAGAGAAGTAATTAGCGGAAACAGAGGCAATGTTTTCAGTATAACAGAGGCAAACTTGACGACATGTTCATATCATTAGCCAAAGTTATGCATATAAACAAAAACAAAACCAACTCTGATACCAATGTTACGAAATAAATAGCGGAACAAAACATAACCACAAAGATCATGTAAAATAGGATTATTCATATGTGGATAAAACAAAATTACATACTTGAATTTTGTGTTATGATTCCACCGGCTATAGAACTTTCTGTTTCCAATTATTTACTGCAGAGTTGTTCGTCTCTTCTCGGTCCAACTTAAGACAAAAAAACTGAAGCAACCAAATACTCACACACACCCTTTCTTCACCAAACATTGCATTCATATTTTTTCTTCATATAACTACCTTTGGTAGTTATCTTAAGAGTATAAGTACTATTATACCCTTCATGGGTGTAATAATAACTTACAGCTTGAATTCCTTGGGTTATGTTTGGTTTGATGTATAAGTTTTAATGGAATTAAATGATTTATAATGGAATGAAATGTAAATGGATGTAATATTAAAAAGTTATTGTTTGGAAGGGATAAAATGATTCACATTTTAATATAGTAAAATGTTGATTGGATGAAGGGTTTATAATGCAATATATTGCAAAGTTATTTATCATTTTACATTTCATCCTAAACCTCCCAAATCGGAGGCTTTTTATTTTTACTGTTTAGGATAGAATAAGATTTAATATGAAACTCTCCTCCTTCATCCTATTCTATTCTACTTTATTATAAATCCTCTTCTTAAACGACGAAATAATATTACATTTCATTTCATTCCATTATTAAACCTCTAACTAAACATTGCCTTAGATGAATTAGTGTTGAAAGTGTCCAGTATGGAAAAGTCGTGAAGGCTTTACATGATTCTTCACTTTATATGAATATTTTTATAAAGATGACAAATACAAGAAAGTTGGATTGGATTACGTCACTTTAGTTATATTTTTATGTTATTGAACATCAATTTTTTTTAATTTGACACTTTTATATTAAGCATTATTCTATAGTTTCAACATTTTAAGTTTGTGTTTTGTAAGAATATTTAACTTAATGTTAAGTCTATATTTTGTATGAATATTTTGTCTATATTTGATTAAACCTTTTAATTGGATGTTTTATTAATTACTTAATGTTGACATTGTGGATACATGAATTTCTTATCAGATTTTGATGATGAACGGAATAAGGTAATCATTATTCCGTTAGTTGGGGGAGAGAACAAATATTTTTATTTACAAAAGCAATCATGTAAAACTTCTGCTCTACTAGGTCATGATTGGATATTATAACTTTTGAATGAAAATCCTAATAGGATTTAAAAAAACTTAAGAATGAGAAAGATAATCTTCTTGAGCTTATTTGGTGAGTTGAAGAGTTTAGGAGGCTTAAAGGTAATAAGTCATTTGACTGTAGACGAACAAGTAACAATTTTCTTAACGATTATAAGTTATAGTGAGACAACTGGAGTCAATGCAAAACGTTTTCAACATTTGACTTAGACAATTTCAAAGTAATTTCGTAAAGTCTTATATGCAGTTAATCGTCTTACAAAAAGAGTCATTACTCCATCATTTTTTACTAATACACCTCCTGAAATTCAACATAATTCAAAATTCTTTTCATATTTTTAGGTACATTCATATATTTAATTACTATTTTCATTATGTCCTTATGATTAATAAATTTTTTTAAGATTATATAAGAGCAATAGATAGTACAAATATTGATGCATATGTTCCAACCGATGAACAAATACCATTAAGGGGTAAAAGAATTAATCAAACTCAAAATATTATGTGTTGTTGCTCATTTGACATGCGTTTTACATAAGTAATGGTTGGATGAGAATGTACTACAAATGACTCTCGAGTTCTTTTAGAAACAGTGGCAAATCCAACAAACCAATTTCATATGTCTCAAAATGGTATTATATTATTTTAAATAAACATAGTAATTATAATTCATTTTTATTATCTTTTTGTTAATATTATGTTCTTTATATGTTAGTTAAGTTTATTTAGTTGATTCAGACTAGATTAATATGTTTGAATTTCTTTCATCATATTGAAGTGAAAGATATCATTTGAGAGACTATAGAGGAAGAGGAAGACCTTAAGGTTTACAGGAATTATTTAACTACATACATTATTCATTAAGAAATGTTATTGAAAGATGTTTTGATATTCTAAAAGCAAGATTCCTAAACTGATTTTTGTTTTTAGTTTTTATATTATAAATCTCAACCAAATATGCATTTGTTTTTTGTACAAAAAAATAGAAAATAAAAACCAAAAATCACAAAAAATACATAAGTGAACCAAATAGCTCCCAATCAAACATGTTTGTTTACTAAATTTAAAAGCAAAAATAGAAAATTTAGAACATAAATGAAAACAAACATGCCCTAAAATTATAATTATATAAACTTATATTAAATTTAAAACAAAATTAAAAATTACACTAGAATCAAATCAATGAGGCCCTAGTATTCTTTTCTATACAAAAGGCTAAAAGGGTTGTTCTTTACTGATGGGTCTGGCTCAAGCAAAGGGTCCAAATCTCCAATGGAAGTCCAACAACAATAATCTAAACATGCACAAGGAGACTCTAACCTCTCCAAGTCCACTACGCTAGTTGTTGTATATAGGAAATAAGTCTTGGAACTGGAATTCCAAAGCTTGTCTGGTGCTTTTAGTCCATTTCCAATTTCTTAAGACAACGCTCGTGCTTTGCTTGGATCGGAATGGCTCCGGCGGCAGAAGATGATGAGATCATGAAAGATGAGAAAAACCCTCGTCCTCTCGACGAAGACGACATTGCCCTTCTTAAAACCTATGTATGTTCGCTGCCAGTCTTGTCAATTTTTTCTTTTTTCTCCTCCATTGAATTGGGAATTGGGGATTTTTTTCTAGGGTTTAGGGCCCTATTCAAACAGTATCAAAAAGGAAGAGAAGGAGATAAAGGAATTGGCTAAGAAGATCAATGACCTTTGTGGTATGTTCAATTCCATTGTTTATGTATTTTGGGGTTTTTGGTTTGCAATTTGGTTACTTACACCGTTGGATATGCTACATGGTTGGTTCTGGTAGAAAGATGATAACTAGGAAGTTTCTTTTTGGTAAACTTCTGATTTATTCTGGGCTGATCTTTTTTTCCCCTGAAAATTGAATCTTTATTGCTGTGTAGGCATCAAGGAGTCTGACACTGGTTTAGCTGCACCAAGTCAGTGGGATCTTGTTTCAGATAAGCAAATGATGCAGGAAGAGCAACCGCTCCAAGTACGAACGTTAACTTGTTTTGTATATATGTGTTCTACGGTTAAGCAGATGATGAAAGGTCAACCTTGTTATTATCTGCCATAGGTTGCCAGGTGCACAAAGATTATTAACCCAAACACCGAGGACGCCAAGTATGTCATAAACGTCAAGCAAATAGCCAAGGTATGTATCTTCGTACTTCTATTGAAAATTATTCTGATTTTCTAATATTTTTGCTTTCCATGGGTCAACATAGAAAGTTATACATACATGAAAAGCATGTTATAGTTTGACATTGTATTGGAGTTCTTTACTTGTGATTGTTCAATCAAGTTTTTTTGTACATAGAACTTCGAACTCTTTGATTTTGTGACTATTTGACCAATTGAAGCACGATTTTGAGGTTTATTTTTGTGTCATGGTTGTAGTTTGTTGTTGGACTTGGTGATAAGGTCTCCCCTACAGATATAGAAGAAGGCATGCGTGTTGGGTGAGTTCAATTCTTCAACCTTCAACCTTCTCTTTTTTTAGTGTGGAATTTTGTGTGTGGATACATAATGACATTTTCACTTTCCTTGCAGGGTTGATCGCAATAAGTATCAAATTCAAATTCCATTACCTCCGAAAATTGATCCAAGTGTTACAATGATGACGGTGGAAGAGAAGCCAGATGTAACATACAATGATGTTGGTGGATGTAAAGAGCAGATAGAAAAGATGAGAGAAGTGAGTGTAAAAAAAGAAGAAATTGTTACTTATTGCATTATCTATTAATGTGCTGAAACTGTTTGTCCACTATGCCTCATTCATGCTTTCGCTTCCTTTTTTTTTTTCCTTTTCTATTCCTAGGTTGTTGAACTTCCCATGCTTCATCCAGAGAAATTTGTTCAGCTTGGAATTGACCCTCCTAAAGGAGTATTATGCTATGGTCCTCCTGGAACTGGCAAAACTCTCCTAGCCAGAGCTGTGGCAAACAGAACTGACGCATGTTTCATTCGTGTTATTGGGAGTGAACTTGTTCAGAAATATGTTGGTGAAGGGGCCCGAATGGTTAGGGAGCTATTCCAGGTCAAAGATTGACTCTTAACTTTGTGAATCTATTAACAAAATTGGGTTTTTCTCATACTTAATGCTGTTTGGTTTGCTATAGATGGCACGATCAAAGAAGGCGTGTATTGTCTTTTTTGATGAAATTGATGCAATAGGTGGTGCACGTTTTGATGACGGTGTGGGTGGAGATAATGAGGTTCAACGGACAATGCTTGAAATTGTCAATCAACTGGATGGTTTTGATGCTCGAGGGAACATCAAAGTCTTAATGGCTACAAATAGGTAAACTTTTGTGTCTAATTATGACATATGAATCCGTATGGTTCATCTAATCCATACAAGAACATGTTAAATCAGTTTGAGGTTGTTGTCAGATATATTTCTGGCACTTTCCCATTTTTTAAGGAGGGGTTTCAATGTTCTAGGTTTCACTGCTTGCTTATATCCATACCATCTTATTGTGTCATTTATTTTTGATTGTCATCTTACTAGGTTCTGTTTTATACAGACCTGATACATTAGATCCAGCATTGTTACGTCCTGGAAGACTAGATCGAAAGGTTGAGTTTGGCCTACCTGACTTGGAGAGCAGGACACAGATTTTCAAGATTCATACACGAACTATGAATTGTGAAAGAGATATTCGTTTTGAGCTCCTTGCACGCCTTTGTCCAAATTCCACAGGTATGCATTCTACCATTTGAAAGACAACTAGAAAGTTGCTTCCATAACCTACTCTTCAAGGAAGTGAAACCAGTGCCGGTGCCTTCAAGATCACAAAATCACTCGATCTGTAAAGTACTACTTTGCCTCTGTCTGTGCTGTAAGATATTGAAAATTATACTGCATAAGAAAAGAATGTCAGGCATGGACATGGGAGTGTTAATTTACAATTTCGGTAGGATTCGCATTGGAATTCAGACCAGAAATTTAGTCATTAATTGTGAAGAAATTTTCTGGGTTTCAGCTGCTTTATTGGAATCCTGTTGACCTTGCATTGCCATGCAGGAGCTGACATTAGAAGCGTGTGCACTGAGGCCGGGATGTATGCCATTAGAGCTCGCAGGAAGACAGTGACCGAGAAAGACTTTCTTGATGCCGTAAACAAAGTTATCAAGGGTTACCAGAAGTTCAGTGCAACTCCCAAATACATGGTCTACAACTGAGGAGATTCACACATAAGAGCTTGCCGATCTATTTTATGTTAGCATTATGCTTTTATTAATTCTCGATCATCTCTTCCGGACTTGCCTCCTATCACCTCCCAAGTTTCATTCCCTACTGGATTGTAAGAAACTTGTATGCCATGTTTGTCTTGTTTTTTTTGATCCTTTTTGTGGCACAATTTGGTAAATTATGTAGCTTCTGTTTTGACATTTTCAGTGTAAATTTTAAAATGTCGAAGTTGCTGATACCAATGATTCCAAAGTACTTAAGCAGGTCCAGAAAACCGTTCAGGTAGCCGAGTAGGACTTTTGTATTCGAGCCCTCGACTGATTGGCATCTAACATGCTAAAGTTTGGAGCTTTGGACTTGCAATAACAACATTCAGTCGTCACTTAAACTTCTGAGGAAGCATGTGGCGGCGGAGACAAAAACAGAACCAAGAACAGAAGGAATTACTGTGGCACAATCCCGTTCAACAAAAAACGAATATAAAAAGCTATGTAAAATAAAAGAAAAGAGTTCAGGCGATAAGTTGCAGGCGCATGTTAGGGAATGAATCAACAAATTTATAATCTGTATGTGATGACGACCACGAGAATTTACGTTCTTTGAACTACTAGGATGTTATCTCAAATCAATCATGATTTCGAACCAGTACGTACCTTTTGAAGGATTGAGAGTTGTGAGGACAGAGACGAACATGAACCTTTCCTTTGATCCGCAGTCGGATAATAAATGTTAAAAAGCAAAGAAAGCATCGCCTCTCTCTAGCATCTCAGTGTGAACCACAGGATGATCCATAGCCTAGGCTTGTTTCGTCTGCATAAGTGGGAGCATAGTTAATGCTGTTATCAAATTTGATGTTAAACCAGTGCAGCCGCAAGTAATGGTGTCTCGTTTCCCATATCCAGCTGTTATTTGATGCTACCTTCATAGTTGAAAATACCCTAGTACCACTCAAAGTTCCCAGGTAGTATGCTCTTGTGATCCTCATAAATATGTAAACATCAGGTGCTGTTCTACGTTTAGGTGTGCCTTGGTCTTGAAGGATACGACCGACTAAGCCTTGGTTGAACCTGCGAGTATAATCTGCATTTGCATTTAAATCGCCGTCAATTGGCCTACCGACCTCGCCAACGATGACAGCGCTTGATGAAAAACCATTCTTCTCAAGAGCCGAGATAAGGGTGTAAGATATAGATCCATCAAATGTATTAGATCGAAAGTTGCCTCCAGCGTGTAGGCCGCTGTCACTGGTATCCATCAGCATTTTAGGTAGGGTAATAGAGTTCAGATCTCCTGTCTAATATTATGATATTTTATTATATCCAATAAATTTCAGCCGTTTATTTATGTGAGTTCTGCATGAGACCCACGTGAAGCCCGCATAATAAATGGGGTAGGGAGTTTTTGTGTGGAAGTAATGTGTCCTTGTAGATCTAAGGAATGGTTCATTTCAGCGATTAGCTTAAGTTTATGTTGAACAGTTAAATGTAGTAAAGCACTAAAACAGGAGACCAAAAGCATGTAAATTTATATCTGTCATATTTGGATACGTAGTTAAAAACTTCTCATGCCTCCAATTCAAAGTTGTCTGGACACTGCAAGTCATTTGGTATTCCTACCATAACTTGAATACCAGATTTTCCGAGAGCTTTTAGTACACCAGCATCAGCTTGGAAGAGTTCCACCTTATCAAATCCATTATCTTTCGGAAGCTGAACCGCAATGTCAGGTGGTAAAGGGTCTGTTGACTGAGTACCCAAGTTTTTTGCCAGATCCGACACTGTTTTCACGGGACCTTGATCGCCTATTAAGCATATCAGGAAAAAACCATAACATGCAGCGATGACCCATCTTCTTTTTCCAAAAACTTTTGGGCTTTTTGGTATCTGAATTCTCAAACTAATGTCATACACACGAACGAGCATGAAGCTCTGAAAGGTGGAGAAATGTTTGTCCTTGTATAGAAGGAAAGGGAAGGAATTACTTGAAGATTCAACAAGTAAAACTCCAAAGAGAAATCTATTTGGATCACTATAAACTCTTACTCTTGTTTAATAAAATTGGAAGTTTGAGAATATGTCATATCAAGAAAAAAATTTGAGTGTTTGAAGTAGCAGATGATGATGGTGATGATGTGCTGATATTTTATTTCATGGACAAAAACCCACCTTGAACGAATGCTCCTTTTCCAAATAGGAACTTTGTTTGGTCCAACTCATAAAAGTTTTCAAGAAAGGCTTTGATTTATATTATTCTGGATTGCTTTCTGTTGTTAGCTTCAGTGGTCCAACAGAGAATTAGCATTTGCCTGAAGATGATTTGTCCACGTGAAAAAGAAACTACGAACGCCATCTTCTTCAAGCTGATATGTGACTTGTTGCCAAGGCAAGTCTTAGACAACAAACGTGGACAATGAGATTGTCCTGTTTATCAGTTTCAGATAAATCCTGATGGAGATTACTACAGACGGTGAAAGCATCTTTATTTGTCCCATGCAATGTTCTCAAAATCGGGCCGGCCATCGAACCAGAGGTCTTATTGATTATCAGTTTGACTGATTCGATTGGAATCGGGCCGGTCATTGAACCGGAGGTCTTATTGATCACCGGTTTGACCGGTTCAACCACCGGTCTGAACCGGTGTGACGTCATAATTATGTAATAATTATATTTAATTATATATAATATTAATAATATTTAAAAATAAAAAATAAAAAAATAAAAAAAATTGATGGACCAGTGGTTGGACCGGTCTGGTTTTGACCGGTCCGACCGGTCAATTGACTGATTTTGACCGATTCATACTGGTTCAATTAAAGTCCGATTTTATAGCTTAAATTGGACCGATTAGCCGACTGATCGAACCGACCGGTCCGATCCGAGTTTGAAAACCCTAGTCCCATGCTTTGGTTACTTTTACAAGAAACGCCCCACAAAGTGGGCTTTGGTAAAAAATATACAACATAACTTTTACAAGAAACGCCCCACAAAGTGGGCTTTGGTAAAAAATATACAACATAAGAGTAAGCTTTCCGTTGAGCTTATATCAGTATAAGATATTTTTTAAGAAATCTTGTTATTATTATTTTTTAAAAGACTTTCATATAATAGATAACATAAAAATAATAAATATTTTTAATTTTAACTATATTTTATTTTGTAATAAAAATTATTTATGTATATAAAATAATTTAAAGTATATTAAATAATATGCAAAGCATAATATATTAATTATTAAACCATATAAAACATAAATCAAAATATATTTAACCAAATCTTTTATATAAATTATAACATAAGTAAACTAATATCAAAAATAAATATTAAAACATATAGAAAGTCAAATAATATTATATAAATCTCAAAATAAATATCTAAATTGAGTAAATAATTAAATACATAATAAACTGAAAGATGAGTTTGTGAGTATTGTAAAAATTATGTGTAAAATATAAAGATAAAAAGGACTAAAAATAGATTTATTAATTGATCTGATAAATTTATCTAAATTTTTTTTTTAGAAATTCTAAATTTAGACTTCTTAACAAAAAATTATATTTTGATTGTCAAACAAACTATATCTATTAAAATACTTACTTTTGTAATAAAAAAGTATTTATTAGCCTAAAAAATTCATATGAGCGACGCAGATAATTTTATTTTACTGTCGGCGAGTGAACAATAGCAGTTAGACGCGTGTGCTTGTGTCGCTAGTGCCACTTAGGACTTGAGAATTAGGACTAGGACAGGTCTTCCAAACCCAACATGACACAAGTAAAGGTCTAAATCCAACAATCTGTGTCTGCATCTCTGCCTATCCCTTGGGGTCCATGGTCAGATTTTAGTAAATGCTGTGAAAGATTCGACTTTTTTTATTGGTGGGTTCTTTCTCGTTAGTCTTTTAGTAGATGTAATGTTGACGTTAACATCAGGCAGGGCAGTTCATAGTTGTTTAACTAAGCGTTGCTAAATTTGTTAGAAAGAAGATAAAGTCTCCATATTTGACCAATAGAGTAGAGCATAACCCCTGCATTTTCGGGACTTGGGCTTCATCTATTTTCGTTAATCAAGAGTAAATTGCTTCTGCTCATAACTGAAGCGGGTCGGTTCTGTAGAGTGATTGTTTGCTTCTTTTTGCACTATTTGGTGTTTAAGTGTATTGGATTTGAGAAGGACCCATTTGGGAGTTTTTTGTGCTTGAAAGTTGAAAATGCTTTGTCTGAAAGCAGAAGTCTTAGACGAGCACTACCCTAACCACAACAGTGATAATGTTATTAATGACGGCGACGGAGCTACCGACGGCAGCGGTTTTGTTCTCCCTATGAATCTGTAAGAAGAGGACCTCTTGAATCATTTAGTTTCGTACTTGTTCGTGCATTAGTTTGTTGGCTGTGATGGTTTACCTTTGTGTGAACTTGTAGGGCAAGTTCCTTTCACAAGTACTTGTGGAGGAGTAATCGAACTGGTCGATCTGTTTCTTCTTGGGGTGGATCTCCCTCTTCTCCGGTCTATGATTTTGAGGTTTGTATTCTGCATTTCCTTCCACTTCCCACTTTTTCTGAGCATGTAAAACTATTTTGGGAATTTTAAGGGTATGACGACAAGTACTTCCTTACACTTCTTTTGGCTTGTCATATTTCGAAAAGCACCATCGAAGCATCTTTTGTGTGTACATCTTACTGGGCTGTTTTTCCCCATTCCCCTTCCTGTTCCTTTCCCTGAAATGCTAAAATAAGGATTCTGCTGTTCCTTTGAAGTGTGCTATATTATAATATCTTCTTTTCAGCGAGATTGCAAGGAAAAAAGAATTGGACCAGTGAAAGGCAGCAACGTCTCTGGTTACAAATATCAGCTTGAGCAAGATGTAAGTGGTTTTGGTGCCTCTACTTATGTTTGTCTTTGCTCTGATGGGCCTTTGAAATTGTTTCATCATTTTCTGGTCCGGTCAGGTCAAAAGATTGCAGAAACAGTTACAAGATGAGATTCACTTGCGCTTAGCTTTAAAGAATGCTATACAACACTCCTATTCGTCCTTTTCTAGTTCACCATGTCAGCTTCCTGATGAGGTCAATATCCCGGTGCTTGTTTTTCAACTACTGATAATGATTTTGTTCCCTGAACTTATTTGTCTTTCTTGTGCTATATCTTTACATTTCATCTCCATCTTTTTAATAAGGCTAGCAGGCGCAGGAGCTTTTGGACAGTGTTGCCATTTTGGAGATCACTGTATCAAAACTTGAACAAGAATCAACTGCATTGCAATACCAGCTTAGTCAGGAGAGAAATGAGCGTCGACTTACTGAGTATAGATTAAAAAATCAGCCTCATCAGCCATCACCCATGCATGATAAATCTCTGGCTTCCTTAAAAGATTATGTAATAACTTGTTCTATAATGCTTTTAAATTTTATGTTTTTGAGGTATAAATGTAAAGTGTATCTTTTAAAATTTTATTTGATACTTGTTTTCTGACATCATAGAAACCAAAAGAGAGGGAGAAAATGACAAATTTAATGGTCTAACATTTGTTGCAGCTCACTGTACGTCGCAATGGCGATGCATTGGAGGGAAAGGTAGCAGATAATCCTACACAGCAATTAACTAAAGAGTTTAATGAGGACCACATTGGGAGATTTCACCCTAATCGGTTGTCAGAAGAAATGGTCTTGTGCATGAGAAATATTTTCATCTTCTTATCGGATTCTTCCAAGCTTTCTTCTTCAGAATGCATTACTTCATCTTCACCTAAGGGTCACCTCTCTTATTCTTCATCAACATCTTTCTCTGACTCACCAACTGCGAGTTGTGCACCAAAGAATTCTTCAATGAACATTTTAGATTCTGAAGTCTCTGGAAGCTATTGCAAGTCTGATCCATATAAAGTACCAGGCAAGCTAGATTGGATTGAGAGTATTGGTATTTACAGTACAGCAGTTGAGGTCTCATGGATGACCGTTGGGAAGAAACAAATGGAGTATGCTTCAGGAGCTCTCCAAAAATTTAGGTTTACCCCTATTTATACAATCAAACATTTGACACACCCACTAATCCAATATGTCTGCTGCACAGGAATTTCCTTGGATTCCTTCTCCAAATAGGCTGAATCTGCACAAGCTCATGTTTCTGCTTAAGCTTCATGTATCGGAAGCCTCTCTGCATGTATTTAGTTGAGAAATGACAAGTTAACTTTTTAATGCATAGCAGTCAATCTACATCCCTTCCGATTCTGAAAGTTAGCTTGAATCATTCAAAAGCTCACACTTCCAATTCATTAACTTGCCTGTTTGTGCTGTACAGGTTACTTGTTGAGCAGTTGGCGAAAGTTAATCCTTCTTACCTGAGTTGCCATCAGAAGCTAGCATTTTGGATCAACGTGTATAATGCTCTGATTATGCATGTAATTCTCATTCTACTTTGTCCTCCTTTTTGAACTTTTTATAGTCTTATTCTAAAACTATACAGATTTCTTTTTTCCATAATTTTTATCCTCCCTGTTTCAGTTTCATCTGTTTACTCACTTAAGATAGTGAAACCCTGCATCCTTCCAACAGTTGCAGTCTCTTTTATGTCCTTTCCTATCCCAATCGGTTGATCTGTGCTTTTCAATTTTCATATCTTTACTTGTCCTACTTTTTGTTTTTCTGTTCTCATTGCTTGAGCTCATTTCCTTTTTGCTTCCTTAGGCATTCCTGGCATACGGTGTTCCAGGAAGTGATATGAAACTATTTTCCTTAATGCAGAAGGTTTGGTTTGCTGGACCCTTTTTCCTTTCCTCTTCTTTATTCTTGTCTTGAAATCAATGTGAACATAATGGCACACCCTCTTGCAGGCTGCTTACAATGTCGGAGGGCACTCCTTCAGTGCTGCTGACATTGAATACATAATTTTGAAGATGAAGCCTCCAGTCTATCGGCCTCAAATTGTACATTACATATTTCCCTATCTAATCCTCAAGAAGACCTTTTTGGATGCTCATAAATAATTGATTCAAATATGACCATGATGCTTACCTTTTATGTTGTTCAAGGTTTTCGTATATACAGTTTAAGTTATTGCGTGTAAGCATGTGTCTCAACATTCCCAATTTCCTGATATTCCTTCAATGTACAAATAATATATTCTCTTTTCCTATGCAACGTTTCAAGCATTCATATTTGATTTTATTATGACACTTGTTCCTTTCATCCCAGGCCTTGGTTCTCACTCTTCAGAAATTCAAATTAACTGAGGAGCAGAAGAAGTTTGCTATTGATCAACCTGAACCCCTCTTGGCTTTTGCTCTAAGTTGTGGGATGCATTCTTCACCTGCAGTAAGTAGTTATTGGCTCGCCATCCCACCTAATCGATTATAACCGTCTATGTACACATAGCCCATCACTTCTAGGAAAGACAACAGTTAGATATCCTTAGGAAGCATCCACTCTTTGTTTGTAGTTTTGCCAGTGGATTTCACTTAGTTAAAGGTAAGTTCAATGATTATGAGAGTAAACCTTTGGCCGTAATCAGCAGCATTCTATTGCAGAGAACAGTTGATGAGTATTTCCTTTTAGCGACTCGACTAAACAGATACTTGACAAGGTTACGCTTTTTCTGTACATGTCTACACCATAATTATTGTCCCCATACTTCTCTTTTTTCAGGTGCGGATATTCAGACCCGAAAATGTACATGAATTGCTTCAGAATTCACTGAGGGACTACATACAAGCTTCTGTAGGCATAAACGACAGGAACAAATTGTTGGTACCGAAATTACTGTATTGTTTTGCCAAAGGAATTGTGGATGACGCAGGCCTTCCTGACTGGATATGCCAATTCCTCACTCCAAAACAAGCTGCCTTCGTAAGGGACTGCTCCTCCAAGCATAAATGGAGGCTGCTTGGAAATCGAAGCTTCTCCGTCTTACCTTTCGATTCAAGGTTCAGGTTTCTTTTCCTGTCGTGAGAAATTAGACTGATATAGGATTCCAAATACTTGCAGAA
The DNA here is from genome assembly GCA_025531955.1 of Erythroxylum orinocense. Lineage (NCBI taxonomy): Eukaryota > Viridiplantae > Streptophyta > Magnoliopsida > Malpighiales > Erythroxylaceae > Erythroxylum > Erythroxylum orinocense. The sequence goes on along the minus strand of JANZLX010000008.1, from coordinate 1,825,012 downwards.
ACTAACGTGGTATCTGAAAGTAATTTGAAAATGAACTTCTTCATAGAAAAGTGTAGCTATTGGTGGCCCTGTGCCAGCAGATGCTATGGATATCAACTGTAAGGTGACGAGAGAACCAATTTGTAGTTTTGTAATATATACCCATTTATAGGCCCTTTTGCCCATTGTAGATTTCATAATGAGCTGCATTTTTGGTGTTCTTTAATTGCAGCTCATAACAGAGCAACATATACAAACTTGATAAGAAAGGTAAAAATGTACTTCTAAGTTGAAAAATAAGAACATATTCCCCAGGTATTTAAAGGATGCTGTAATGCTTAAACACCTTGACAAACCTTGGCAGTGAGTGCAAACGTGCAATGACTTAATTAAGAAGAATTACAGGCATGATTTACATTGACATTAATTCGAGTAACAAAGCTCCCTGAAATGAGCACGAGCAACTAAGAAATCTTCTTTCTTGAGCTTCATAAACTAATTTGTGCCAAAAATATCAGTGAAGACTGGTATAGAAACAAGGTCTACCTATATCTCTCTACGTTTGGCTCTCAAAAATTGGTCACTACAATATAAATAAGAAACTCTAAAACAGTGTTCTTTTGAAACACCTTGTAAGTAAAAGAAACCACGTATGGACGTGCATGATAAGTACTGGGAAAATCGAATTGGAATTTCAATGGTTGCCAAAACTCAATGACTTCAGCAAGCAACAGGTTATGGTTGAAACGAATCATGGCAGTAATGCTTTTAGCTGCATCCGGAAAAGATCACCAAGCGCACCTCGAACATCCATCTGAGGAAGTTGGTTACATAATTAGTGTGAAAGTAGCGTAATGTTAACAATAACAGTAATCGTCCTTTCCAAAAAAAAAGGACTTAACAGTAATCGAGTAGTTGTCTAGGTTAGCATTTCTGCTACAAGCAGCGTAGGCAGACTGCCAACTCAAAACTTTATGAAAATATTATACAGGTAATTATTCATACAGGAATTACTAAGCATGATCTGTAAAGGAGCACAATGTAGTCAGAAGCACGGATACCTGATCACAGCAAATAAGTTTTGTAAGCAGAGGATAGAACTCTCTAAGGTGCCTTCTAAATATCTGATTGTTCATGAAGCACATGCCTTTAAGCACCTGAAAGATTTAAAAGTTGAGATTTTTCCACCAATAAGTTGAGAATCTTAGAACTGAATTAAGGTAAGGAATCAAGCGAATAAGTTATCGGTTAAAACAGAAAGTATAGTTTGACAAAGTCGAGGCACAGATATCCACACAAAAAATATTAATGATATAACATCAATATGGAAAGAAGTCTTCACGGAGTGCACTAGAATGAAAAGAAACCTTGCAGGCTTCCGCTTATGGAAAGATCATATATGTTAATGGTAATGCAATTTTATAAAGGATCAAAATACTTGCGAGATAGTTTAGGAGATGCAATTGCTTAGTCAACAAAGAAATTCAGAAAGAGGCTGAAACAAGTCCTTTCAGCCAAAAAGCACAAGATAGGCAAATCTTTCAACAGTGTACAGAAGAGACTACAGTCCATAAGGTATAAAAGAGGGGAAAGCATACCCTAACAATGACTGGGGAGCGTAACTCCAGAACTCGATGGACATCCATGTTAGTGGAATCCCCCACACTGAACTGGAGATCAGATGCGTCCCTCAGCACCTGTTCACAAAAAGAAATCAACTTCTTTTCTGCTACTCTTTCAAGTTTCTCTTCTTCACTAGATCGGTCAGCAGTCAAACCCTCTTGGACTGGACTATCTACATCCTTAGAAACACTAGATCCCAGTTGTTTCTCCTTTTTGTCAAGAGAATCATTAGTTGTTTTCTGCAATACATCCAGATATATGCTTGTTCCAGCTAACTCTTGACGAAGAAGGTTCAGAGGTGGCCTGTCCATAGATGAACTAATTTTCTTAATACGGGGGCAAAATTAAAAGATAGTATCACAAATGAGTCAGAAGGCATTCTTTCTCACCTTTCAACAGGAATATGGTGCATACGGATTCTTAGGTTTGAATATGAATTATATGAAGCTGCAAACTCTAACATTGACAGTAGAACATCCATAATGGCAATCTTTTGGGATGCTTTCAATTTAATCCAGTACTTCTTCTGCGAATTTTGGAAGACTTATGATAAGAAGAGATTTTTTTCCTTTCCTTTAATAAAATCCAAAGATGCATTAACAGACCCCGCTAAGTGATCTAAATGGATATTGGGCCTTTTCCAACAAAATGGTAGGCCTTATGGAATAACTTGAAATGAAGAAATACAAGGGATTGAACAGCTTGTGATCAAGAAAAAGTAGACTAAGCAAACAATACATGCATTTAATTTAATCGATACCTGAATGCTATCAATGGCACCAAGAAGTAGTAATTGAGTGATGCATTTACCCCTAACAGTCACCATAATCGGATTTTCCTCTTCTTCTTTGGTGTCAGGCTCCACAGTATCAGGAATCTACATGGGCATGTAACAATGAAAATGTTATGATGAGGCATGTATGCCATATGCATCAGATATAGAGCATATTAAGTTTACAAAGGTAAGGGACATACATCCTTTCCATATCCTTTTGTTGCAGAAATATGTTATGATTTTTCCAGGTTAGTTGACAAAAGAGTACAAAGAAGGAATAAAATGTGCTATGATGCCTTCAAAAGCTGCTAAGAATGTTGAATCCGGAAGTTCTAGTAGTTTCAAATTAAATACAGTTATTCTTAAGCATAGTAGTTATTAGCAATTCTTATGGCACTTAAACAAAAAAAAAGGAAGTGCAACATTTATCTTAGAAAGCAGATCCTGGATGCAAGGAAAAATTGGTCATACCCCATAAAGATATGAAACTTGTACTAAATTCACATGAAACCATGATTTGTATCAGCATTAATTACATGAATAAAATAAAGGCAATATAGGGGATTGAACTCTGCTGGAAAGTCCTACAACCTATATGAAATACAATAAGCTATTGATGTGCTCTAAAATCAGATTCTTATTCCTCAATGCTGGAGCGCTCTCCATTTACTTTCCAGTAACTGCAATTGGTTTATGATGACAAGTGAATATGACTAGAACTGAACCCATGGACCAGAATTAGTTCCCTAAAAAGGCTTACGAGACTACCACTAAAAAAAGCTAATTTCATACATAATTACGCAAAAATAAATAGGGAGAAATAAATGCATTCAGTGTCTGGAAAGGGAAGCAACTTGCTCCAACAACAAAGGATATGCATTGAAAACAACTACTATCTTGTTGAGAAACTTTAAAGTTTCAAACATCATATACAATCGCTAGTCGTGAAAGGAAGAGCAATGTTTAGAACAAAGCACAATACCTTAACCGGAGAAGATGGTACTGAAGCATCAGAAGGACGGTTCTTAGATTTCGAGGTAAAACTTCTGATAAATAAATTGTCCATAATCTTTTGACCAAATGTTTGACTCCTCTGCAGGCCTGCGGCTTCAGCATTCTTTTGAGTTTGTCCAGATGGTGATGGAAGACCTGCAAGAATGTGGAATTTAACTTTTAACAGCTGCGACAAATCATGGACCTAGGCTACTATTGAGCATAGTGTTTATTAATGTTTTCTTGATTGCAATTCAGTAATATTAACTCATAGAATTTGCATGTACTTGTGCCATCAACTCTTCTATTATGATCCATTTGTTAGATATCCAACTAACTGCTAAGATTTAGAATCTTTACCACCCTCCCAATGCCAGGACTTTCTAGCTTCACCTAATCCCAATAGCTTCTTTGAGTTTTTGATGCAGAAGCATATGCCGATTTAATCTCCTATCCCTATTTATTGAAATTTGTTCTTATCCTACCCAGTCAGTTCACTGGCACTCTTTGCCCAAGAATATAGCTTACAGACAATCCCAGGTACTAGGTTGCATATCTTTTTTAATCTTTTTGCTATTAGCTTAGTGTATCATCTACCACAATCATCAAAATAACAAGCTAAACTAACCGTCTGATACATCAATATTACTTTGCGACCTCGGGACTTCACCATGATCTGGAGAGGATGATGCAACAGGACTTCCTCCGGTCCCATGAGCACCAGTACTTGGGGATGCCGGCTGATCATGGACACCAAATCGATGACTACCTTCAACATCTCCATTGTTGGCATCTGAATCTAGAACTAGTTCTGCAGGGCCTTTTGGGTTCTCGAGATTCAAAGTACTGAGAAGCTCAAGTGGTTGTGTTGTGTATGAAGCATCCCTATTTCCCAAAATAACCAATTAGTATCACAAAAGTAACAAAAACAGTAAAAAATGCCAATTCCATACAACAGGACATGCACCTTATGCTTTTCAACAATGTATCCCAGTCACCCTCGCTAAACTGGTGACCTCCAACATCTATTAGATGTACTAATGCACCCAAAGAGATGGAAACGACAGTCTGATCAGTCTTTTTTGCACAGTCCAATAGCAAACTCAAGAGTGGTGGCAGCATGAAACAGACCTCCTGCACAACACCCAAAAAAAAAAACAAAAAAGCTATGTAAATTTCTCAAAAACCAATCAAAAGCTTCTCATTTCCCGCATTACTCAAAAACACATCCTACAATAGAAATTGAGACATCCAAAGACATGAAATCACTTCATTTCAAAAGCATCTATGTGGAATACCAAAACATTAATATTCACAAATACCTTGTAGAAAGTGTTAAATAGGTTGCAGAGCAATTGAAGTGAATGAATACTAGTTTCACGGAACCATTCATCATCAGAAGAAACCAGACTCTCTTTTCCAGCATTTCTAACATGATCAAAAATGGGGAAGAGAACTCGATGGAATATGCTCTCCCAAAATGATGGTGAGAACTTGCTACCTCTCTCATTCAGCAAATCAAACAAAACTTCAAGTGCACAGCTTCGGACCTCGGGCCTTGAATCCAATGTTAAATCAGACAAACCAGCTAACATAGGGAACCAATAATGCTCAGTTACATCAAAGGTTGCATCCACACTCGCATCAATGGGTTTCAAAGCACCGCCAGGTATGAGACCCTGAAATGAACAATGATCCAGAAAATTGTGTAAGAGTATATTGCAAATAAGTATGAGATATCATAAAATGAGTTCAAGAACACCTCTAAAATTTTATTAGCAGAATCCCTGAGAATGCTGCTCATATGTAGATACCGAGGGATACATGTATGTGTGTACATATTTTCACATATACCCATATAAACAAGGAAGAAAACACCATCATTCAAAGGGAAACAACCAAGCTTAAGACAGGACAAAGCCCCACTGGCAAAGAAGAAAATATTAACAATACAGATTTGTAAAGATAGCAACAGACCTCAGCAAGACGATCTTCACATATGCGGAGAAGTGCAATAGCCTTCAGACTTATACGGTGAGATGTTTTGTTATTGGCAAATCTAATAAGACAGTTGACGCAGTCCATAAAACAATCTCCAACGACCTGGTCAAAGTGCTCCAAGATAACTGCCCATGTACATAACATTAGGTGTGATAAATATGCAAGGACGGAAAAAACCAAGACCATTATAATAAGCGCTGTACCCTGTTCAACATTTTCAAAGGCACTTTCAACAATTGACTCCAATTCATCATCAGCAGCAGCTGTGAAAATCATGAAGACACTACGCCATCCAGACTTTATGCTTGCAACTTTAGATTTTATCATCTGCAAAAGCCATCAACCAATTACCTCCTCATATTGATGTAAAAGCTTACTAACAAAGATCTATTTTCTGCAATAAAACTATAAAAGTAAATAAATGAAAAAAAAGTCCAGCAGGACAAATACACATACTTGAACGATGCAGTCAACAATTAGGCTCCTTATGGATTCACTTTGACTATTACGCATAAGAACAACAAACGGTTTGAGAATATCATTCTGGAAAGTGAAATTAGCAAGTTCAGCGCGTTCCAAATATTTCATGCCAAGCTGCCTCAGAGAATCAATGGCATACATGGCGATTTTCTCATCATGATGACTACCAGCAGAAATAAAATGATTTGCAAGGACAGACCAAATTCTAGCCCAGACCTGAAAGATAAATTAGCAAAAGTCTCAAGCTTTTAGAATTCAATCATTAATCAATAAGACATGATAGTGATTGTCCCTTCAAACATGCAGCTAGAATTTCCTGCAAATTTAAATTACTCGATATACTATATGAGTGCCTCAGGGGACAAAGATTGAAATAAGCAGACAATGAAAAGTATACTTTGGTAAAGCCTCTAGCCATCCACTGGTCCAAACACATAAGAATACCACATGTAGGTACAACCACAAATGTGAAAACCTACCTATTGCCTTAGTGCTTTATCCATATCAGCAAAAACTGGATATAGTAAAACAGGAATAAGGGGCCTATTATATCAATGTTACTGACTTGACAGTAAAAACTCCTCTTATTTAATCAATTTGAGCCCTCTGAGCTTCAGGATTCATATATGTAAAACTTTAACACTTATGCCTAAAGGAGTCCCAATTACAATTCTTAGGGAAATTGAGCTCTCGCCTCAGAATGCTGTAACCGCCAAACAGGAGTTATCTCTAACCTATCTATGCCTTTTCACCTGGTAATCCTTCCTCCTTATTAAATAAGGTGCAAAACCAGAATGCAGCTACTGGATGTAGAAGGGGAAAAAAAAAAACAAGATATTTGGTTGCTCAATAACAGCTGTGATAAAGGAATGGTTGCAAAACCTGAATGAAGCTACTGGATGTAAAAGGAAACATTTACCAAGATATTTGGTTGCTCAATAACAGCTATGATAAAGGAAATACCATTCGAATACGAGCCATATTGTAATAGCTGATCTCGACAAGTTTTTGTAAACTGAACACGCGAGCAGGAGTCTGTTTTAATTCTTCTGCTGATACACCACATAGAGCATTAAAGAACTCCACCACAGAATCACTGGCTAATTTCACACTATTGACAAAAACTTGTTCAGCAGGCTTTCCAGCCAACTCTCTAAGGGATTGAAGAACAGCATCCCTGGAAATCTGGTTTGAACCGTGCATAACAGTTGCAGCAATAGCAGGAGTCGAAGTGATGAATTCAAGCCGAGATACACATTCCAACACTGCATTCCATGTATCTTGAAGGGAATCAGCTTCTAGGTCACATAGTGTCAGCAGAGTTCGCAATGCTTCAACATTTTTGCTGCGCATTTCCTTTGGAGCATGCAAGAAAGTAAATCTGCCAAACGAATATAAAAGTTTAATGACCACGGCTACCTAGAAGATGAAACCAAGCATCTACTGTGCTCAAAAATAACCAACGCTAAAACTTAAATTGGCCCAATTAGTTGACAAATAAAAAATTAAAAACAAAAGATATGGTGAAAATAGAACAGGAATTAAAAGACAAACCAAGCAACAAGAAGGAATAAGAAAAATGTAACTTGACAAAAACAGTGATGTTCATAAAGGATCTTACCTGATCAGAGATGTTAAAAATGCATAGCGCATTGTATCCATTCCTAAAACATGTGTAATGTGTATTCCAGCTTTAAATCCCTCCATACAAAGAACAACCCTTGGTTTATTTTCGCCTTCCTCCATGGTGACAGAGAAAGTGGCAAGCAAAGGCCACCCTACTGCTTCAACCATGGGCCTTACTATTTTAATTTCTTTTACAGTATGGAAAACTCCTCTTCTTGCTCCTTGATTACGGAATATAGCCTGTGTTTGTTTAATTATGGCTTCGTTCTCAGACTTGGCATCATTTGATGACTTCCTTTTCGGTAGAGCCAGATTAAGAATATTGACAAGGCCACCTCTCTCGTCACCTTCTATCTTTCGTCTGCTACTTTTTCCAATCCCAACTGGGTCATCCTTCATTTTTATTTCTTCTTTAACAATGGAATCATAGATCTCTTCTAGAAGATTTGTTGGGGCACTATCCTCGGCATTATTCATGGCATTCATACGCACAAAATCTGACTTTGACATTTTGGGCCACACCATTGGATTATGTGCATCAGTATTCAGCATGATAACTGCATATGCAAGAACATAGGCAGTATCTGCATTTTTGAAGAGGCCTGGATTATTGGCACAATATCTGCAAGAGATAAATATTATGAAGGATAAATTCCAAGTAGCAGAAGAAGAGGCACACTATCAATTACAGGGTATGTTGTCATAATGAACCGATCAGGCTGCTAATGCCAGAACATGACAATCACCAAATAAAGTTTTGGGAAGTCAAAAGGAATCAGTTTCCAATCCCTATAATAACTGAAAGCACTACTTCAAGTAGACCACGCTCTTCTCTGTCTTTCTTGCTGCGAGGACTATGATATGAGCTCTTTTGGAGTGAAAAGGTAGTTTGTCCAGCAGCGGCACAAGGTGGATTGAAATTTGGTGGATTAGATTCGCCAGTAATTTTTTAAATATGTACCTAGTTCTGAATAATATAGTGATTCACCATTATCTCCTTAGTTACTAAGCAGTGTCCAATACACAACAAAGTGCTGTCCCTGGCATCCGCTTATTTGCCTATCTAATGGCAGTTCCTTCCTACGCATCTCTCCTCCTAAAAATCAACAATCAAATATCACAAGAAGGAGAAGATAAAATTTTAACCTTAAATGTTTGCATGTATCCTGATATTTTGTTAGTCAAAATACCTTTAATTGAAATAGAATATAAGAACCATGTCAGATGATCTTATTTCTCCACATGAAGAATTGCTAATTCTAGCACAATGGCAAAAAACATTAATTGGAGAAATTTCAAGATAAATCACCTTATTTTTGCTCCCATTTGAACTACATTGAATTAGTTAGTTAGATCCTTCCACATAGATTAAGAGAAGACTCAACTTAAGCTAAGCCTTAATCCAAACAAAGATATTGGACATTGTAAGTTTTGATATACCGAAATCAGATTCAAAGCCGATGATGTGCACATGAAAGTGTCCTATCTAATGCAGTTAAACAACCTAATTTAAGAGAATTCCAAAAGTATTACTTCTTTACAGCTCTAATACTTCTTCTGATGTTAATTTTTTTTTCTCTTCTGTCTCTTCCTTTTTTGTACAGCTAGTAAAATCATGCAAGTGATGCAATTTGAAAAAGGAAACATGTAATCAGTAATCACAATTGTCAAGCAGATTAATTAAGTTTGCATCATAACACAAGAAATGTAACATGCATAAGAGGTAAATGGTTCATAAGATTTTATAGTAAAACATATAGTTTATGTCTAATATAGGCATTGCTGCTAGGCAATTTCAACTTCGATACACATGTCACCTGCTTTACCTTTCAGCAAATTTCTCCATGATACGATCAATCTTTTGAGCTTCTCCAGGAAGTCTGAACCTTTTAAGAAACTCGCGTATTGCTGAATCAAACTTCATTCTGGAAAAGTCCATGGAGTCTACGTAAGCGTGCATGACAGCAAGGGGAAATTCCTCATGTTGGCCCAAGTAGTCCCCAATCATAGCCTGAAAACTGTCTAGGTCAAACAGACAAACTCAACCTAAAATATTCACTTAAACAAAACAGTGTTCCACCTTATCCAAAGTTGAAGTGTTTCTTAGAAACTGTGCAATTGACACAGGATTACTTTCCACCAACTTATTTGATATCAGATACTCTATGCCCTTCACTGGCTTCCTGTTGAACTGCAATGTAATAGTATTGTAAGTCCCTCTCCTCCTTAACCATGCCCTTCCTATACCAAGAACCGTAGCAAGAATAGACTATCAGATGTCAAGTAATACAGATAACACTATCACCTCCAAGACAGCAGCTTCCAATGTAGATTTATGAGCCTTCACTTTTTCAAAGTTATTGGACTCATCTTCTCTGGTTTTTGCGTCAGCAGATTCTCCAGTCATATCATATTCTTCAAGTGACTGAATGCTTTTATTCTTCCTAAGAGATTCTTTGCACAACTTCTCCCAATCAACCAAGGACTTTATCACACTAACAAGACACTGGAAAATTCCAAGAATCAGAAGTTATCCAGCATCTAGGCAAAATGCACATAGAATTTTAGTTTTCAAGAAGCAGCAGCCAATACATAAACCTACCTGAAGTGAAGAGCCTTTAATTAAAGTAGCCTGTGATAAAGCAACAGAATTTGGATCAGCACTCTGGGTCCCTTGAGCAATTTTTGATAGTGTTGTAACCTACACATTAAGCCCAAAAATTCGTGTTATGTTCACAACAATTTTTTTTCATTACATTCAACACACAAATATGAACCAAACGAAAAGGTACTAAATACCATGCGTTCAAACAAGTTGGGTGCCTCAAGATCACAGTCGTAGTTCACATACACATCAACTAGCATCTGTGGATCCTTGCAGACTTTCTCAAGCATTCTGCGAATCCATATGCAGTAGATTATTCAATACAAGAAAAGAATAATAAGGCAATGATACATAAATAGCAAAGCAATACAAACATCTGATCAATCAGGATGTAACATTATTACCGAAGAACACTCATTTTTTGGTTAACGTCAGATCCATCCAAGCATCGTAACACTATCAATGGAAAGAATACACCAATTTCTCCCTGAAAATGTTTTGTCATGATAAATTTTTAAAAATGGACCAAAAAAAAAAAGCAAATATCTACAAAGAAAAACTATCGTGATAGAACAACTGTAACAAACTGTCAAGATCATAGGCATACTTTAAGACTTTCCCTGAATCGCAACAGAAGCACTGAGAATATTCCTGTTGCATGCTGCCACAGAACAAGACCACATCAGATGCTAGCACAATAGAGGGAGGGTGGGGACAACCTGCATACTATAATACTATTGCTAAATCGAGGAAGAAGATGAAAGACTAAATTCAGCAACCTGAAATATGACAGATGACTGTGAAACTGAAGCCCGTAACAAGGCATATGAAAGATATGCTTTTACTGAGTCAATGAAATGGAAGTTCTTCGTAAATGAATGGCTGACTCCCTCCAACAATCCCTGTAACAAACAAGCCACAAGCCCTCACATGATAAGCATACTTCCAGATCTAGTGATTCCCAGCATTGATGTCTTACATTACTATGTTGATAGCATTAAAGGTTTAGTAATTTATGATGTATTATCAAGAAGAAATCAAGAACTTCATAAAATATACCTGCAGAAGCTCTAGAGACAAAATCCGTGTCTTTGTGGTAACTTCATCACTATCTTCCTTCATGCCCATCTGACAATTATATCAGAAAAATACTATAAAGGCAACTCAAAAAAACATCAAGCTCTTAAGCAAATAATCCAAAACCAACCTTGCAAAGGGTGCGGAATACCAATAAAGCATCCCGTTGTCCAATGTCCATGCTCTCAAGGTCAATCCCTCTACAGGTGGCCATTGCAGTTTCAGAAAAATCACAATAATCATAACAGTCTAGAGAAGTTACTAGCCTACATGGAAAAACTATCGGTACCTTGTGATCTTTTTACCATCTTCAATGTGCACAGCTTTGTCAAGAACAGCTTCCAAACCCTATATAACATCAAAGTACAACCTTAGGACCACAGCAACAGAAAGGCACAGTCAATATACTTAGAACAGGATGCATTAACTACCATAGGTGTGAGCTACATAAGTAAGCCATTTTTCACTATTTTTCTGCTCCAAAACCAAGGAAAGGTATGCAACAGAGTCCAAAAGTGCACACATTTTTTCCTATCTTCAGTTTATTTTTCTTCATTTTACGATGAGAGGTGTGTGATCAAATAAATTTAAAACATCATATTAAAGGTTAAACCTTGATATCAGCACCACCAGCTAGATTATGAAGCTCTTCAACAGATGCAAGAGAAGTCTCTTTGACCTGGTTAAGAGCACCTCTCAGAGTGATTGCTTCGTCATTTTTGTCAGCACTACTAGTTTCTTCGACTATTTCATTTGATTTCTCAGATGGAGCACTTTCTGTGTTCCCAGAAGAATTAGAAGAAATTGAAACCTGAGTTTGCTGGCCATATGATTAGATTAATATTAATTAGCATGAATAAGAAGAAAAAAAACTATTGCCAATAATAAGCAGAAATAGACATAATAAACATTCATACAGGACTAGTTTCCATTCTCCTGAATACAATACTGATCATCTGAGTTAACATTGCCTTTGAAGTAGCTTGATTTATAGGGCTTTTGCTGCACAGACAACCATGAAGAATGAGTTTAACCTCAAGTTAAGACTGTTCACATAGATTGTTGAAGTAAAGAACCTGTGAAGAGCAATATTGTAGCATATCCTGATAACTCCCAGCAAAGGTTCCCCATGTACTGCACTTACAGCAGGTATTTCAACAGTGAATAAGCAGCTTAACAAGAAAATTGGGAAAAGAAGAATCATAAATCCACAAAAACTTGAAAAATACATGTGGTGGCATTTGCATGCACAATTAGATACTAATCAAGCCTATCCACAAACATCAGGTTTGACCTATGCTCATATAAATAATTTAGAAGAGAGACTGCAACTTTATCAAGCACAATAATATAAAATCCAACCATACTGACCAACAAGCCACAATAAGAAGTACAAAGGCTAAGTTTGCCGCCGGAGAAAAGTTTCGCCTCCAACAGGGCAATAGACTATAATTAGGAAACAACACTTCAACTCCTAAATGACTCTCTAATGTGATCATGGTCAGAGAACACAACAGCATCTTATTTGGGAGACTAAAGATTAAAGTATTGACCATGACCTACAGACAAATACATCTTTTTTCGCGCCTATCAAGCCACCTGCTATTCATACCTCTTTATCTTGGCAGGTCACAGGTACGCTTGTAACTTGCATTTATCTCAGTATGTATTACCTTGAAACTGGACATACCAACTTATTAAGAAACTAACAATTCTTCCAGCTGTTTACCATTCTCCTGACTTCGTTTAGACCTTCGAATTCCTTTGCTGATTGATCATTCCAACCTCCTTAAAATTATCAAAGTTTGCAACCTAGGTATGCCATTTTCTTCTGTTGAAGTGTTCTCAAATCCATAGGTTCGAAACAATGCCATTATTCCTTTTAAAACAACCTTCCATTGTGGACAATCTGCTGTGCTTATCCTTTTAATCCTATCACTAAAGCCCATATATGCTGTACACATACAGACAGATTTGCTCACATCTATACATACATACATAAAGGAGATCACTCTTAGTAATCAACATTGCCAGCAGAGAATAATACCTCTGAACTTTGTAGATGCCACTGCTGTCAGAAGTACCTTTAACACTTGTAGAATCGTGCTGCAGATGGTCATCAAAAACTCAACAGAAAAGAAAAGAGAATGTATCATGAAATGAAAAGTAATTCAGAACAGATACCTATCAGGGGCTGAATTATCAATGCATGCGCAAACCATATTTAGAATGTCTGTAAACAATGGGACATTTTTACCCCCCTCTAAGCCAGGATCTCCCTCCAGATGATCGTATGCAATGAGTTTCTGCGCTTATAGAAGTAGATGAAAGGAATTAGCTGTACCATACAACAACAGTGATGGCAATTGTTTCTAGAATAACTACTCGGTTTTGAGAAAGACTTGGGCTTTCACTGCCCACCATAAGGATCTGGTGCAAAGTAAACTTTCTATGAATTAATAACAATAACGCAAATCACATACATGAAGACAATCCAATGCAAGGTCAAGAATTTTTAAGTTCTTCGTTTCAAATGCAAGACGGAGTGGACTCAAAACAAGCTCTGCTTCTGCTGCTTCTAAGGTGCACCCCGCATTAGCTAATGCAGTTGTTATATTTCCCATGCCTACTGGTTTACCAACATGCTGCACATCTCCAGAAGCCTGTAGATCTGTTTGTGACTCATCTGATTGCATTTTCACAGCTCCATTGTCAGATTCAAGTGAACTGCAAACTCCAATAGATTTACAAAGGAATGATATCAGAGGAAATTACATGTTAATGTTACCATCAAATACAGTTGCCATCGTTACTTCAGTAAAGTTCATAAAAACTGTGCAAAAATTGACAACCAAAGATATATGTATACTTCAAAATCCATATCAACCCAATTATTGAGTTACTTCAAGATACAACCAAGAGTTCGCAAAAGCTAAGACTATATTTCAGAGTCTGCTAGAACAAACTTAGTTGCACTGACACATGACAAAACCTGGCCTACTAATTCACAGAATTAAGTAGTAAACAATGCCAAACATGTGAAAGTCAACACAAGTGTGCAGAGAACACCTTGTGAGTGGAGAAAAAGAGCAATTACTCAAGACAGAAACTGCAGGAATCAATTTGGAGATTGTTTTCTTTTCTGTAAGGATAATATGAACTGAAATTTTGAATAAAGCGGAGCTGTTGGCAAAACTTCTTTTAATAAACACTGTAAGCTAAAATGTAGAATAAACAGCATGAAGTTAAAATGTTTCAGAGACAATTCTAAATGAACAAAATGTTACAGAAATGATAACTTCCTTGGCTCAGGAAAATAAGGACAAATAATGATCATTGTTACATGTGTCCTACTACCATAACCATTTCCCATTAACAGGTGAACGTGAATCTATACATTAAAAAGATTGATAAATAGCACAAAAGTTCCACAAATACAAACCTGCCATCTTCACCCGATGGTGCTGCTTGATTTGTCTCATTGGAGATGGGCCGCTGATTAACCTCCTTTGTAGCGTCTGAAGCAACACGAAAAACAAAGAAGCAGGCAAGAAAATAAATCGTAATCATCCAGCAACATTATGGTATCAAATGGACACAAAAATAGCAGGCACGCATAAATCAAAGGTTATAAAGTAAATAATTTAACAACAGTAAAAATACAGGCGCTCTTAGTCGCTAATCGCTATAAAGAATAAGAACATGACTAGACTTCATTCAAAGCCAAAAGCATGTTAACTCAAAGATTCTCTGATTGATCTATGTTCACATTGTCAAATTGGCTCTAATTTCACTAAGCACAAATTCAACGCCACGGTCACAACAATCGCAAATCACAAAGTGGCATCACTTCACACTCAAATGAGCTAAAAGTAAACACTTGATTCGAAGCAACTAAATTCGGAAGAAAAAAAACGAGCAAAGAGAAGAAATCACTAACCAATGTAAGCTTGAATGGCCGTCTGAAGATCCGGATGCTTCTTGCCAGAACACTCCTTGAGCATCGACTCGAATGCTCGGCTCACGAAACCTCCCGCAGCCATTTCTTGCGATTCTCTCACGAGCTACTTAGGGTTACTGAATTCGGAAAAAACAAAAAAGAAGCACCAAATTTAGAAATGAGAAACGGATCAGACGCCGATTGGATAGAGCTAAATTGAAATCGAAGGACATGGAGAGTGTGCTAAGAAAACAGAAGAATTGCACCTTCGTATTGAAATTGAGGACTCCAGATCTAGAATTTGATAACCGATAGTGACTCGGTAGATCAGATCTCTTATTTTTTTTCTTCACTTCAAACACCGAGTCCGGACAATGCCCGGATTTTATTGCCGATGAAGGCCCTTTACGTCTAACTTATTTAAGTGGACAAGTTGAAGTATTATAAAAATTGGATTGTTTACTTTAAGCTACCAATTTCAATTTGTTTACTTGGAAATTTCTCATTTTGTGGTTCGAACCCTAAGTAATTCAACTTCGGGAATTATTTACTTCTATGGACCTCTGTACAGCAATCCTACCCGACCCGATACCTAATTATTATACCCAATGGATCCAATCCAATGCGATGAAACCCAACCCATATACCATACACACCTGATTTTTGTTTCTGGAAATTTCAGTTTCAGCTGAAAAGTAATGTTAATTACGGAATGGCATCTTATTTGTTTAGTTTTGCATTTTGCTCCTTTTGGGAATCTCCTTTTACTGGATATTTTGAGTTTGGGCCAACTTAGACCCAATTGATACAAAGTTTTAAGTCCGGCCTAAAATGTTCTTCAATAGGGTAAAAATTTTCAATTAAATCATACTATTTTTTATTTAATTTTTGATTAAAAGTAATAATTATCATCAACATAGCAAGATTTAGAAAAGTTTGATAATATGCAGCCTTATTTTTACATCATTTAAAAGTTATTTTTGATAGATCCACACATTATAAAAAGTTGTACAAAATAATAAATGCAGACATATTTAATAAATAATGTCAAATAAATAAATCAATCAACCAAATAAACGTAAAAAATAAGAACAATACAATGCGCGACAGCCATGGCAATTGGGTAGGCAGCTTTGTGGTTAACATTAGTCGATGTCCGATTCTGAATGCGAAAGTGTGGTCTGTCTTCCATGGTCTTGAATACGCTGCGATTTTAAATTTAAAGCATATTCAAGTTGAATGTGATAATTTGTTAGCCGTTAACATAATTGATGGAGAGTATGAGGTTAATGCTTTAGTTACCACTTTGATTTCCCAAATACGCAAGAGAATTGAGTCTTTTGAGAGGATTTCGGTTACACATATACATCGGGAGGGAAATTTCGTTGCCGATATTTTATCCTATCATGCTTATGACTTTAGTCCGGGTTTTCAACCCTTTGCTAGCCCACCAGATGCGGTGCATTCGTGACTTTTTTATGATGTTATTGGTGTTACTTATGTTCGTTAGTTAGAGACTTCTTTTCGGGCTTCGCCCGCTTTACCTTCAAAAAAATATAAAAATACAACATAATATATAACTAAGTATTAATACTTATTTTTTATTAAAATTAGATAGAACGGAATTCAATTCAAGTTAGACCATTACCATACAAGGGAAACAATTTGAAATAAATATTTTCTTCAATAAAAATATAAAATAAAAGCACACAAGTTGTAATTGCCATAACATACAGGTTAATATGTACACAACTGCTAAGCTAATTGATCCTCCCGCTAATCACCCTAGATTCTCACGGGACCACCAGTTGTACATGATGACCCATTGAAAAAAAGAATGAACAGAACAGCCGTGGACGACGGTAGTCACATCAATAAATCATCACCAAAAAGGTACAGAATTCTCTCAACGGCCCAACTAGGCTCAGACCTACTCCATGCTAGGCTCTGCGAATCAGTCAACAAAGGCGCTCTACAAAGAGGACACGTGTTGTGGTTCTCGTCAACATGATCAACCCATCGATCAATGCACTCTTTGTGGAATACGTGGCGGCAGTTCCTTAACTCTCTGATCTCATCACGCGCACCCAAGCGGTTCAAGCACACAGCGCACGTGTCACAAACCCCTGAGACCCTGTCCGTGATATCACCGTAGGTGGCCAACGTGAGACTCTCTCTGATCAGCTGCGACGACGGCGAGGAGGGATGCGGGGGCGCGACGTCTCTTGCGGTGGATGATGACAAATGGGCTGTGTTCCACAACCTGAGAGCCCATGCTAAGGCCCACCTCAAAACCGCTATCAGAAGAGCTGCTTTGTAGAGAAGATGAGTGACCATCAAGCCTGAGTCTTCTACGAAGAAACCCATAGTGGACAACTTAGCAAAAGTGAGGGTTCTACAGGTGATCTGGGAGACAACTAGAAAAGCAGGAATTTGGAAGAAGAAGAAGAGAGGAAAGGGGGAGGATCATTGGAGGATATGGGTTGTTTATAAAGCCTTAGATGGGGTTGTGGGCCATATTTGCTCAGTGATTAGCTGTAATTGTATGCTTTGTTAGGTGTCTTATTATAGGTATAAAGGGTCACTACCCTCTATTATAATGAAATTGAAGTCTGTTCCTTTATCATGCTTTCTTTTTCATACAGTGATGGATTTCAACAAGGGATATGATAAAGTTGGAAAGAAGCAAAGTTAAAGTAGAGGCAACTAAGCAACTGGTCAGGTGGGAAAAGGAGAGAGAATAGCTGGCGATCTTCAGCTTGACGCACTTAGGACCTTTATTAGCTATTCCTATGGGAAAATCTATGTGAACCCACTTGGTCTATACAAGTCAACAACCTAAGATTATAGGTATGAATTATAATTATTCCTAATAATTAGTAAATTGACGTTATTTTGTTGGAATTCTGCACGTTTTTAGTCTACAAATTTTGCTCCTATCTTACTAGTTTTCATGTGTTCTTGCGTCACTTTGTCTCGAACTAATCCGTTTACGCCCTTTTGATGCTCAAGAAAAGAAGAACAACCAAAAGAGCGATTGCATCATCAAGGTCGGTCGTAATTCCAAAAGCTAAAAGCGGCAAATAGAGTCATATGAACGAACCCGTTACACATGTAAATCCCACTATCCGACGCAGATCCCACAAAGCACACGATTATTCAAACCGAGAACTGGGAATTGTCAAGACAGGGATGGGATCGGTTTGGCCTTAAAAAAGTAGTCAGGCTGATATTTTTGTAACCAAAAGCTGGTCAATACACCTCAGAAACCATCATCTTTCGGTCAATTACAAAATGTTTTAGACCTATAAAGGAAAACAACCCAGAAGCCACCAAGCAATGGTGTCATTGCCTATTGTTTCATAGTGGAACTTTTCTTGAGGGTGACGAGAGTTCTATTATAGACATTCCATCTCTACAATTACCAAGTCCCAAGTTGAAGGTATCACTTATGGAAATAACACAATTGTGTATACAATATATTGTACAAAACCGCGTTGCACTTCAATCGAAATAATTTCTTCAGGGAAATAGACAACTTGCAGAGGTAGGGCGAAAGTATAAGAAGGTGTTGCACTGTAACTTGCTGTTAAGCATTAGCAGATAGGTCCTGCTATCCACCTTCTTCCATTTTGTTTTTCATCTTGTACTGCAAGGTTGCAGGAGCACAGTCCAATGGTGTTTCCCCTAGAAAAAGAAAAGTAGATAAAGCAAAAGTAAGGCCATCGAATTTTTAACTACTAGATATGATAGCAGAACTTCCATTGACAACCCAAAAATAAATCGACCCTCCACTCATCGTCATGAAGCTTATGCTCAGATGAATGGATGAGCTTGCTAACTGTAATTTAAATCCTCTATGTCAGATAATGAAACCTGTGTTTCTTTAGGTGGTGTACATGTTTATCCATTGAAATATCTCCAGGCATGCCTTCTACATGTCTATCCATTGCCTCCATTAAACCCGACTACTTAATGACACTGAAGGGCATAAATAGGCATCATGAGTAGATAGAAGTCTAGGTACCTTGCGCATTCTTGTAGTCCAAGCTTGCTCCAGATTCCATGAGTGTAAAAGCTATCTCAGTTCGATTAAACAGTGCAGCCTAGAAGCAATCAATCTTCTGATTAGGGTTGCATGTTTCAGTAAGCAAATTCAACAAGTCAAAGTTTGTGTTTGAAAAATGTTGAGAAGACAGAATTATTACCAGATGTAGCAACGACATCCCTTGCCTGTCACGATAATTTGCATCCACACCCTGCAAACAGAATGACGCTCAATTCTATTGAATGATAATAATTAGTGTTGAAGATAGTAAATACCTCACTTAGGAGCTTCTTAACTGCAACAATGTCGTCATTCTTTATAGCTTCCCTTAAACCCTGAGTTTAGATCTCATTAAACCGAATACTAATAAAAAAGAGATAAAGTAAAGTAGGACAAGACAATTGTCTACAGAAGGTTTGACCCGTCAGAACTATGTCATGTATAATACCTCCCCGTTAACTTCATAATCCTTCTTATATTTATCAATGGTGTCACTGGTCATTTGGCTATGGTTGAAAATAGAGCTGCAGATCATGCACAGCCACATAAGAAAGTCAGGATAAGGGCACAAATTGTGAACCATTCTCAATAAGCTAGCTGCTCATATCCAAGCATTAAGAAATGACAAGCATCAAATAACAATTATGTGATATAGTGTACTGGATAAATCTGATGGGAATGTATGAACAAAAGTAAGAATAGGAACTGAAGGAAGGTAAGAATAGGAACTGAAGGAAGGATTAATCAAGACTAAAATGAAATACTTGCAGACAACTTTTCCAGTAAAAATTATTATGGAAGTTGACCACAAAAATGTAAGTAGGAATCAATCCAGTTCTTTGGGAAACAACTACAACCCCAGCAAGAGCACAATACATTTAATTTGTTCTTTTTAACATAAGTTGGTCTTTATCCATTACATAAGTAGTTCAGGTCTGGAAGCAGTTTAGTAAGACTTATTTAGACTTGTGAACAAGCCTATGAGAGGAAGAAGGGCTGTGATATGAGAAAAGAAACTGTGTTCTCGAACTTGTACTTAAGTCTGCTGAGATATTTGTACAGGTCAATGTTCGTTTTAATAATGGATAACATAAAAATATGGAAATTTGCCCCTCAGCTCTTTTGTCGATGGATGTAAACTGGTTCTTAGGAGCTAGATTTGATCTTCAATGCACACAGTAGATTGAACTTGAACATGCAATTTTCAATAAACCAAACATGAAAAGGGAAAGAATGGATGGATTTCTAGAGCGTGAAGTATTTTCATGCTTTAACAAGTACTGTTTGATAAGGCCATATATATACTATGTGAAAAAGAATAATAATTACACATCAATCAAAAACTGCATTATATGCGTTATATGGAAAAGAAATATAGGAAATTAGATCAAAATGCACCTAGGTTTACTGTTGGATGTAGAACCCCTGTTCTTTGGTATGCCATCTGTTCTTCTTGGTTTCAGATTTGGCTGAGAAGTGGAAGGTATCCTTGTCTGCTAGGAAATAAGAAGACAATGTACACGAACATGAGAATTGTGTTTATATAGGGAATAGAAAAGAAAGAAAGCCAACATGAGTGGTGCTTTGATGAGCGATTTTATGAGCTTTGTACCTGTGGGGGAGGTGGATCAGCAGTTGTGACTGGAGCCTCACAGATGCACAAAGGCATCCCGCACTTGCACTCTATAACACTGGCACTAGAAGGGTTATGTTGTACAGTTGTCTCTGCTTTCGCATGTACTTCAGTACCAAAATCTAGTCTGGAGACTTCATCTGTTATAACATCAACTCCATCTGAAGATGACTGTGGTTCAACTTTTCCCGATCTGTGTTGGTGCATATTTACATAAATCATTACAAACTCCATAAGTGAAAATAAACAGTATTTATATTAATGAAAGAAATTAATAGAAATAAAATGGATAAAGAGCCTCTTTAGCTAAGCAATGGACCATTCAATCAATAAACAAGAAAGATATAGTTACGAAACTCCAGAGTCATACTCGTGGATGTCCTCTTTAGTTAGGAGAAGCAAGGAATACTGTTAAACAAAAGAATAAGAAAGACATGGTTGCTAAAGTCCACTGTCATACTCATGGATTCCAACTGAAAAAAGCCGCAAAATCAGCTCTCAATTACTCATGAACATGACCAAGATCAAACCATTGTGGGAAAAAGCTCAGCAGCCTCTCTTAAATATAAGAACTTGTCAATAAACCTATTCTAGTCGTTATCTTAACTCATCAAGATCAACTAAGGAGTAATTTACCGAGAAGAACCATTAAAACAGTCTGCACAAACTCTAACATTGGAGTAGATGCCAAATTGTGGTAGAGCCTGAATTTGGTAAACAAACGCGTATTGATTCAGAGACCTGCTCAATTAGCGATTATCATTGCTCAAACACAAATTCAAGGCAATAAAGAAAATCCGAACCATTTGACTCGCGGAATGCTCGTGGCATAAAGTCCTTCCACAACACCGGCAATGATGCTGCAAAACCAGAAGAAAAGAATAACTAATCTTACTCATCCGTTCCATAAACGAATGCAACGATATTCCCTAGATACACCAAGTTAAACTACAATGCTGGATCAGATCCCGTTTGATAGCTTCGAGTCCGATGAGACTCACATCAAACAGTTCGAGATCGATGCAAAACCTAACTTCAATGTCAATTCCATGTGATTTCTTGATCTGATCGCCTTGTACAACAGAAACACAATCATAAAAGAGAGAGAGAGCAAGAGTGTGAAATTACCCGGCGGCGAAAGGTGTTGAAACTGCATTTACAGACGTCGCAGCGGGCGGCCTCCTGGAACGACGGCGGTTCCAACGACATTTCTTCTCTTGCGGTAGATTTCTGCTGGACTCCGATTCACGTTGGCATCCGGGCTTCAGCGTTCCGTTTCTGATCTCAGATTTTGCGGAAGACGATGAGAGACTAGGGACCTTTCTACTAGTGGCTTCATCGGTGCTCTGATTATCTCGACGAAACGACGTAGCATAACCGTACATCATTCAGTGCACCGTGGTGTAGTGGCCCGCATGGAATGCTAACCGATCAAAACGTTGAATTATTAATCATCTCAGTAGGCAAAATAATCATCAGACAAGAATGGCTTACGTTTTGTTCCACTAAAATTAAATAAACAAACTCCAAATAAATGTTAAAGTATTCATAATACAATGTTAATGTGATTATTCATTTTCAAATATAATTTAGGTTAGCACAATTTAACCTCTAAAATTATTTGATATCGGTGTTCTAATGAATAACTAAAAATGCATTTTGAACTTCATTATTGATAGCAGAATATAAAATAAACCCCAACATTTCAAAATATTTAAAGTAAATATTAACATTTTTAAACATCTAAAATAGATTTTAAACGGAACGTATGAAAATTTTAACAGAATTAATTTTATATCAATTAACAAATATGTTAATAATTTTTATTTTGTAAATAAAAAGTTGATAATTATGTCACATGATTGACATATATAACAGTAAATTTCATTATCTTATGATAAGCGATACTTGATGTAGCGCACCCTTAGTAGCTGGGCAATCCCTGACCTGGTGGTCCATGGAGCCGCATTTGCGGCAAGCTCCAGTCAATCTCCAGCACTCGCCACTATGTCTCTTCTCACAATATTCACAAATTGGAAGCTGATTCTGTACCGTCCCTCTTCCACTACCAGGCTGTGAAAACCTGCCCCTCTGTCCAAACCCTGATTGCCTAGATCCACCTGAAGCTCTAAATGTTCTGGTTTGGCGCTTACTGAAGCCTCGGCCAGAACCAAGCTCTAGTCAATCTCCAGCACTCGTCATTATGTCTCTTCTCACAATATTCACGAACTGGAAGCTGATTCTGTACTGTCCCTCTTCCACTACCAGTCTGTGAAAACTTGTCCCTCTGTCCAAACCCTGACTTCTTGGATCCACCTGAAGCTCTAAATGTTCTAGTTTGGCGCTTACTGAAGCCTCGGCCAAAACTACCTTGACTCTCACTGGGCTTCTTTCCTCTAGACCCTTGCCCAGTCTCAGCTCGCTTCGCCCTCATCAGTTGTTCCACTCTGACAGTAGCAGCTCTCAGCTCAATGAATGTCCCCATATCAGATCTCGCCAACCTAGTCCTGATTTCGATGTTCAACCCATTCTCAAATCTTCTACATTTATCTGCTTCTGAAGGAATTAAAGCAGTGACATAACCCATCAAGTCATTGAACCGCACTTCATAATTAGCCACTGACAGCCTACCTTGCTTCAATTCTAGGAACTCCTGCATCTTCATGTCCAGATAAATCTTGGGCATATAATTGTCTCTGAAGACCCT
Organism: Erythroxylum orinocense; assembly: GCA_025531955.1. Classification (NCBI taxonomy): domain Eukaryota; kingdom Viridiplantae; phylum Streptophyta; class Magnoliopsida; order Malpighiales; family Erythroxylaceae; genus Erythroxylum; species Erythroxylum orinocense. Next base: position 1,801,525 of record JANZLX010000008.1, on the reverse strand, counting down.
CAGAAAATTAGCTCACTTTAACTGGCAAGGCCTGGTGGTACTGCCCGGGACAGTCTTCCACCATTGGTATGCTAGGCCTTGCAATAGAGACACTGCGTAGTCGAACCTTTCATCAAACTCGTAGTCCATCTGATCAAAGACCATCTCGGTCCTCTCAACTCAATCCTCTACCTCAGCAGGGTCTGTGCTGCCATAGAAGTCCACAGCCCCCTGCTTTCGCAATCTATCAAATGTCCTCTCCCTTCTTACAGGAAATTTAGGAGGCATCTCCTCAATTCGAGGCATCGAGGACTCCCTACTGGCTCCTACCGATTCTAAGTCAGCTGGCTGATCAACTTGATCACCTAAAGTGGATGAGCTATAACACACAATAATTTCCATCATTTTCTGCATTTCTCAACAGATTTCATGCCTAATTTTCCTAGATGTCCCAACAGATGTCAACCATGCTCTGATACCACCTAATGTAGCGCCCCTTTACCGCAGAATACACACCGGGACGCTCGGAGGTCATTCCGGTATGTATCCTACAATAAAGGCAAGCTACGTTCTATCCTTTCATTCGCTTCACATGGCATCGAATTAAAATTTGCTGCTAAAGCATCAATATGAAATCCACAATAAATTGGGATGATTCTTTCTTCGTAGTAAAGTTAAGATATAGGGCTATAAATCATAAGAAGAAGTTCAATTGTGATTCAATTCCTAAGTTGTTCAAATGCTATATGGAATTGAGTTTAGTACTCTTTAAACCGATCTTCACTGTTTGAGGTATAACTCCCAATTTACTAGGGCAAGTTAAGCGATTTTGGTGTCAATAGAATCATAAGACATAGAAGAACATATTTCTAGAAGGGAGTATGATCAAATTATTGCATCTTCACTCTCCAATTTAGTGTGCTTCATTATAGACCCGAAAGGAGGATTTCAAAAAAGATGAGTTTTTTTTTTAGAATGACTTTGCAATGAAAGTAATGGGATGATACCCGGGATTGTCATGCATGTATTGTATATCTTTCATTTCATTCATGTACATTATTAAACATCGATACTTGTGCAAATTGTGAATTATATGTCTGTTATTTGGTTATAGAGGAGTAACTGGAACGTCAACTCACAGACGTTGCCGGACCTTCCAAGCACTAGCTTTGGAAGCAGCGGTGAGTAACCCAGATGATTTGCTCGATTATGATATGTTTATTGTGGCGAATAATGGTGGGATTGTGACTGGTTATGACTGTGGATTCCGGACAGAAGGTCCGATGAAATGGGAGATATGACATAGAAGTGTTTGTGATGCGATGGGTTGTGATTG
>JANZLX010000008.1:1784430-1800110 GCA_025531955.1 Erythroxylum orinocense | reverse complement strand
TCACAATCCTAATGAAATCATCAAATCTTCATCATGAGAGCTTCCAATAACTATGTAGAAAACATGAAACATGAAACACAACACTTACTTGATTTAACCACTTAAGCTTCAAGGTCTCCAAAGAAAACACCAAGACCTAACTTGCACCACCACCAACGATCATCATCATTCAAAGGTGAGAGAAGTAGGTTTGTATGGGGAGCAAGGAGAACAAAGCAAGATGACAAGTAAACAAGAAGAAGATGGTATCTAGGTTTAGTGAGGAAGAACACTCAACACTTGGAGAAGGAGAAAGCCACGACAATGAGGTGAAACAAGAAGAAAAATGAAAACAAAAGGTGAGTGAGGGAGAGAGTGTCGTAAATTTAAGTATGAGAGAGTTTGGTTAATGAACTTAAGGGTTAAGTAATTAAATACATGGCCCTCACCATGCCACTTGTCAAACTTCTATTACTTCCTTCTCAAATAATCAATTTATAGTCCAAATTCCAATTTGTCCAATATCCCTATTCAATACCATTGATAATGAATTCTATTATCAGTGACCAATCGGTCTACCGCCCGATATTTTTCCTAGTTCGAGTTTTTATCTCAAAATTTTTTTAGAAAAATCTCCTAAAATTTTCCAAAATTGAAAAATCATTATTGACCCTCTCCAAATAATTTTTTCAAAATCAATAACCCATCATTCTCGAAATTCTCAACCAATTACCGTTATAACCAAATAGACCGAGAATGTCAATGTATGCATGTACAATAATTTGATGTGCAACAATGTCATTTTTCACAATACAAAGATGTCACATAATGTATGAATATGTGATAGCATTTCTAACCTCTCACTGATCACTCAAAATTCTCATTTTACCCTTCCCGCTGGAACCGGAATGTTACACTTGATGTTTAAAACATATAACAATATGTTTTGTTCTTGAAAAAAGAAATAACTCGTAGTTATTATCTTTTAGATAAGTACTGGATAAACCCCATGATTAACACAATAACTTGCAAATCACGTCAATTGGGTAGTTCGCACTAAACAAGCCCTTTACGACGAGCTTGATTACAAGAGCGTAACTAGGGAGATTTGAACACGTGACTTTTTGACCCCATGCCTCCTACTTAACCAACTCAATCACCCCTAGGAAACCTTATTGTCTCATAGAAGTGGAACATACTTTTACATTAATTTAAAAAACTTAATTATGCAATAGTAAAAGTCTCTTTCTAAATTATATAGTAGTAAAATTTACTTTCTATTTAAAAATTATATAAATAATATTATATCAACATGAATACAATATTTTACTATACTAACCAAAAGATAACTCGGGGCAAATTTTCTATTCATTTAAATTATGTTGTGAATCTTTTGAAAATATTATAATGAAATTTAAACATTTCAAATCATCACGAAGTTATATTATATTATAAATGATAAAGTTCAAAACAATCAACTTAATTCAATTAAATAATTTCTAATCTTTTAAGAAATTGTTTAATTTAATGTCAAACTTTTAATATTTTTTAAACTAGTGATTAATTTTTTAAAATTTTTATAAATCAAGTCAAAATTTTATTTGTATTGATATGTCATATCTATTAAATACTATGTCGATCTCTATCTATTAGTTATTTAAAAATAACATTTTCATTTAATTTATACGAAATTGAAAGGCTGATTACTAAATTTAAAACTTTAAAAAATTGACATAAAATTAAAAAAACTCAAAACGTTAAACATTTTTAATTCTGTTATCCCTTTAATTAAAAATATAGAAAAAAATTCATTTTTAATGCGATTAGTTTATAATAGTAAAATAAATATACCTTCAAGCGTAAGAAATCAAACTCCAATCTCACTAGTTAATAAACAAATTTCCAAATTCCCAATATTTAATTATCCGCTACATATAAATGTTTGATCTGGCAAGTAATTTTATTAAGTTTCTTATTTCAAATATGTTTTATAGTTAATAAAAATTTTAATGAATTAAATATTTTAAAATTAATATTATGAAATTGTCTGTAATTTATTTAACAACTAATAAAAATACAAGTAAAAATGTGATAAAATTTTCATGTAATAAGATGATTATAGATTACTCAACTAAATATATTAGTTTAATACAATCATATTTAATATTTTTTATATTTTATATTGATAATATATATATACATGTCAAAAAATTATAATAACTTTTGAAATATATAAAGATAATATTTGAAATTAAATTAATCTTAGTTTATAAAAAATATGTGAAAATAATATTAAGGGTGGATGATTTAAAAGATATAATTGGTAGACATCTTTGGATAAGTTTCATTTATATACTTGGCAAAATTTGATATATCTTAACAAAATTGGTTTTCTCTTAAAAAAAACAAAATTGGTTTGATATTTGGGGGATTAGGATTGGTATTTTTTAACAATCCAATTTCTTTTCTTAAATTTAAATTAATAAGAAAATTTCTTTTCTTAAATTTAAATAAATAAATAAGGATTTGAATGTTTTTTTATAAAAGCCCATAGGTATTGTTTGGTAACCAATAATTTATTCTCTAATTTTTAGTCCTGAACTTTTATTCACAAGAGAGGTATAGGTATAAGTTTAAATAAAAAATCGGGAATAAGAGATTAAAATATTATTAGAATATTATCATAATATTAATTATTATCATAATATTATAATTAAATTAACATATTATGATATTTTATATTAATTTTTTAATAATTATTTTATTGATACTTTTATTCTTATCACAAAAATTATTTATAATTATTTAAAAATTAATAATTTTATAAATCATTGATTTTTTTGATTAATTATTTTAAAAATATAAATTATTTTAATCAATCATGCACAATAAAATTTATATATAATTAAATATGAGTAAAATACTTTTTCGTTATCATTTTTAATATTTAATACCAAATATTAACTTTGTTTACTACTATACGAAATATGATTAAACAATAATACCTTGTTTAATACTATACCAAACACAAATACACACTAATTTCATTTCGATATTCGCTTTCCATTCTTATTCCTATTTCTTTACTTTGATCTCTTTATTATGGTTATCAAAATAGACCTAGATAACAATTCTTATTATTACCTATAATTAATATTTTATTATTTTAATATTCATTTTCCATTTTATTTTCAATAAATATAAAATTAGTTGTTATATCAAATTAAGATTATTATAATTCCTTAAGATAGGACTGAAATAAATTAAAACTTGCATAAAATAATATATTTAGAGATGTAATTTTATAAAATTTAAAAATTATTTTATAATTTAAAAGATTATTAGAAATGTATTGATCAATTACGATACTGTATCATATTTTTTAAAATAGACGAATTTGTTGCCGCTACCAATAGGATATGCACTGGATAAGCATCCAAATTGATACAATAGTCTTCAAATTACGCCAATTGAGTACTCTCATTAAATAAACCTTGAACCATAAATTCGATCGAGAGAGTATCAGTAAGAAAGCCTTTTAACCCCATATCCTTCCGCTCCACTTCACCAATTAAAAAATTAAATCTAATACCAAATTCGGTATCATATTTAAGGTTTGGATCTCAAACAAAAAATTTCAAACTAAATCTAATGTCAATCCTAGAAGTTATAGTTTTGAAAACCAGACCGAATCGGCGGTTTGATCAGTGATCGGTCAGCTATCCGGTTCAATTCAGTCCTAAAAATTAGTTCTCAATTGAACCAGTGAGAACTGGTCAAAATCCGTCAATTGATCGGTCAGACTGGTCTTGTTCGACCGGTCCGACCACTGGTTCAATAAATTTTATTTTTTAAATTTTTTTGTATTTTTAAATATTATTAAAAATAAAAAATAATTAAATATAATTATTACATACTGATAATGTCACACAGATTTAATCCGTGATTAAATCAGTCAAACCAATCAAACCAATAAGATATTCAATTTAATAGCGGGTCTAAATTTTAAAACACAGGTGAAGGCCATAATTGCGACTTGCAATTGATTTTGAAAAGTCCGACTCAGATACAATTAAAAAATTATAATAAATTTAATTTCTGCAAGAACAGATGAAACTCGTGCGCAAAAGACAGGTGTCATCAGATCAGTGATCTGAAAATATTTATTAACCCATTTGATAATTTTATAATTATTTCCTTTTCTTGACTCCCTGTATTTCTGGATCAAGTACAACCGCCGAATAAACGCGACAACGCTAACAATATTGTAAATCCTTGGTCTACTCTTACACGTTTAAAGTTATCCTGTGTTTGAGCTAAGACAACCAAGGTCAGAACCGAAACTCGACTCTCTGATTTGTGGCGTCCCAATAATGGAAGCCGAATCTCAAGTCTTGAAGCCGGAAGCTTTTGCGGATGAGGAAGCGAAGAAGGTGCAAGATGTCGCGGCCGACAACGGCGGTGAGCGAAATTCTGGATCTTTCAAGGAAAGCCCTGATTTCCCGGAGAAGAAAGGGTCGACTGTCCTGAATAGAAACCCGAGGTACCCGTTTATTCCCTTATTGTGAGAAAATTATTTTAGAATTTTTGGGGGTTAAATAAAGAAAACAGTGGAGGAAGGAGCTGAGATCTGCTGGGTTTTAGTGTTATTTACTGAAAATGGAAAATGATGAGAAGAGGACTTGTAGAGGCGTCAAAGGGGGGAACTTTACCACCAGCAAGTTAGTTTTGTGGTGTCGTGTGTTAGGTGTTGGAGCTGTTTCAGATTCATAGTGTCCCTAGAATGGAAAAGAAGGGTTTGGTCTATTACATAAATTCTAAATAGGTACCAATTCTAGTTCTAAACGATAAGGGTAGTAAGGAAAAGAAAAAGAAAACTCTGCGAGCGCCAAAGTGTAGTAATCAACAGTAAACTAAACGAGGTCTGTATCATGTAAACGTGTTTGAATTGGGGCTGCTTATTTGCATGTTTCTGTGGAAACTAGTGTAGGAAGAAAGGTAACCAATTTCACCACGTGGGGTTTGGACTTTGTCTGGAATACTAAGACAGATCTGCTACGGATTTTATGGAACCTGATCTTAGGATCCATGTCAGTTTCATAAAGGACGTATAGCTGTTTAATAGGATTTGTTTTACATGTTTGTTGTCTTTGAAATGTTGAAGAAGTTAAGACTGCCAGTAAGTTGATGAATTAAAGGGCGTGAAAAGCTATAAAATGACAAAGAAAAAGGAGCTTCAAGTTTTCTTTGATAAAGATTAGTTTTAAGATGTTGGTTCCAAGTAAAGTAAGCATGTGGTTGAATATGGACACAATGAACCTATCCATTTGTGCACTTGGGTTGTATATCTGTAGTTGTTTTCGTAATTTTGGAATGTGGTTTGTGAGAAAGAAGGAATATCCCAAGAAAAGGAAGTAGTGGAAGTGAATTTCACTGTTTAAGAATGCATACTTGAGTTTCCTTTCAATCGTAGAAACCCTGTCAAACAGTTATAGAGACTAGAGAATTGATTGTCATGGCTTTGCAGTTCTCAGTTGTATCTTGGCTTGGGAAACCCAGATCATAGAATACCTGATTGGTTATCATACTTAATAGAGAGCAATAAAGAGAGAGATTTGAAATGGTAGACTAATCGACACAAAGATTTCCTTTTGAAAATACTTCTCTCATACATTGTAATCCATCAGTCTTGAGCAAGTGGAGTGAAATACAACAAATGCGCTATGCTTTATATATATAATTCTTGGTTTGATTATTTTTTTTGTTGGCTATTGTCTACAATAAAACATGGAAATCATGTGAAAAAATGCATATTTTAGAATAAATAGGCCTTTTGATGATTCTTACAAGAAAATTGCATACCTTGAGAGTTGTGGTATTTGTCTTGGCTATTGTCTTTGTGAAGATAAAGAACTAAAAATTCAGTCTTATGGATTTACCATATGGGAGAGAAGTTAAATCTGTCAGGTTTATCTTTCACTACTTCACTTCGGGAAGACGGAGTCCATATCATAGACTTGTCCATTGACAGGAAATAAGTTGTAGGCAGAAAGTGTTTAACATTGCTCCAACTGTGGGCTCTGTTTCACGTGCAGTGAAGTCTGAGAACTATGTTCATGTCGTTTTTTGTGTGTAGTTAAGCTTTTCAAATCTTTGTCTTCTAGAGAATTTCTTATTAAGAAGTTATTAAGACATTCCATTCTTCTCAAGTTAATTAGGTGGCTCCTGTAAACATATCCCTGATGCTTTATTGATAGCTTGAAAGTAAAGTCATATGATATCAAGCATCTTAGATTTAGGTTTCGAAATATGTGAACTGTACCCTTTTCGCTTTCTTTTCTTTTTTCCAAGGTCTGCTGTGATGGCTGCATCAGAACAGGATGCCAGCCCTGCTCAAGACCAACTTACCATCTTCTATGGTGGAAAAGTTGCTGTATTTGACGGCATTCCTGCAGAAAAGGTTATTCACACTACAGTTTCATTTCTAATTTTATTTCTGCAATGAGATTTAGTTCTGATTCTTCCGCATGATCATATCCACAGGTACACGAAATTGTGCGTATTGCCAAAGCAGCTGCAGCTACCATTAAAGCCGGTGAGGTGAATAAGACTGAAACCACCTCACCTCTGGTTAGCCCAGTCCTTACTAGGTCTCCTTCAGTGCAAAGCATTTCTAATGGTTTAGCTTCACCACAGACACAATTGTACCCTGTTCATAAGGGTTCTCTTTGCAACTTGCAAGCTGGTAATACTACATCATGTGATTTGCAAGAGTCCCTGCTGTTGTCCGTCCCCTTATCTACGAAATATATTTGAATGTCGGGGCCGTAATATCTCTGTATTCCTTGTTGCAGATTTACCAATTGCAAGGAGACACTCTTTACAACGATTCTTCGAGAAGAGACGCGATAGGTACGCCCCAGTTCTCTCTCTCTCTCTCTCGCTCTCGCTTTTGTTCTTGATCTTTCCCGATAGTTGGCTGATTTCTTTGCTGCAATTTTGTACTTCTCAATCGCATTTTTTTTTCTTGTAGGTTGGTGAGCAAGAGCCCTTATGCACCTCCTTCAACAACGAAAAAGGATGAGACCTTAGAGGCTGATCGAAGCTCTGAAACTTCAACAGATACTGTTTGCTCGGAGAAACCTATAGCATCAGCAGAGGAACAACAAAAAGTGGTTGCCAATCTTGCTTGATTGTGCTTTAGGCGTGCATGCATCATGGAAACAAACCTCTAATGCCCGTGTATTGTTAACCATCGTATCCATCGTACAATACTAGGTTTAATAGTATTGGTTGATGTTTATTCCATATTTAGATGCCGTGTGGTGGCGTATATGAAGTTGTCTATATATCCCAAGGACTCCTACAATTGTATGCCCATTAAGATGCTAGGTCAATTCTCTGTAACTTAAATTTGACATTAACAGATAATTGATGTGTGTGTTGTCGTTTTTGTGGGTTTACTTTGTCGTTTCTACTAATGATTTGAAAGACACAGCTTGCAGAATATACCCTGACGTCAACTTTCCAATTGGACAGGGCAAGTTATACTAATCAACCTGCTGTATCACGATTATGCTAAGGAAATAACTAAAATGAATTATTCATAAGTTCCAAACCCAAAGCATCGTGTTTTGGAACAAACTTACGCAGTATTCGAAAGAAAGACAGTACAGCATACATGTCGCTTCTCAAAACGGTAACTCGAGCTCAAACTTGGAGATCACCACTCGCTGCTATTACACCTAGTATATTTTAATGCATACTACGCATGATTCCATGTACGTAGCCTCCAGTCATGATCAGCGAAACTAGAGATACAACCCCCGCCGGAAAAACTTTGCCGGACTTCATAAATCTAGAGCCCATCACTCCTGTTAATGCAGCAGATATCCCTGCACATTTGAAAGACAGCGAAGGCGATTGATGTTAAACTTCAAGGAAATAGTTTCATGACTGGTGGATGATCCCTGATCATCTGTTACCGTAAACAATAAAAAATTATTTTGATAAATCTCAAAACTCCAAGCAAATAAACCAAGACTCCGAGTGGGCTGAAATGGCGAAGCACAGACACACCAAGAACGTCAGTACTAAAATTAACGGCCTTAAATACAGTAAAAAGCCTCTTATCTTCTGTTAATCTATCCCGACAACCACATTATAAACATGCTAGAACTATGTAAAAGGAGTTGTACGGAAATAAACATACGCAATAGTTGAAAAGGTATGCACAATCCCTTAATCTCTTACCAAGTCCAATGGATGACGCATAAATTGGATTTCCTGGAAGCTGAGTGTAGACATAGTACAATACTGCTGCAGAGATACCTCCAGATATCAGCGATTTCTGGCTGCCACTCTTCAAATAGCCCATAAGCCCACCCACTGTCACAAGATCACGAAATGTATGAGATATAAGCAGACGGGAGCTAAGTTTTTGTATGTATAATCAAAGTTTAGCCATGCCAATATGGACACAAGCACAAGATCAGTCACAGCAGCTAGTAGTCATCGATTGAACAATGAAAGTAATCCAATATCCAATAAAGCTTCATACTTTCTCGTAATGAATCATAGAACACAATTCCAAAAGAGCTAATGACAAAACAGCTCACAGTCACCATTGTGAAACGAAACACTTACTTCCGACTAGAGCAGCATAACCAAGAGTCAATTTCTGGGACATAGACAACGCCATCTTCTTGTTACCACCGCTATCCTCTGATGATCCTCCTCCTCCTTCTTTATCCCTATCACCGTCGCCTCCACCGCGGCCTTTACCTCTTCCTCCTTCCCCACCCAGACCACCGCCGCCAATCTCCTCGTAACCGTCACCTCCACCGCCGCCAATCTCCTCGTAACCGTCACCTCCACCGCCTGACCGCTCTTCGATCTCGATCCCCTCGCTCGCTAAGTCAACGTTATCAGTAACAATCGTAGACTCTCCAGGATCGGAGGCCAAAGCCCTAGAAGCGACGATCTGCTTAAGAGAATGGTTCCAATTACCAGAAGAAACAAAGAATCTCTTATAATTCACCCGAAGCCTTAGAACCGCCGATGGAGCTACAGAAGTTCGGAAGCCGAATTTAGAAGAGTGTGAAAGGAGAAGAAGTGAGGACTGTGATACTGCTAAACCCAACAACTCTGCCATTTTCGCGTTTGCTTTTAACAGCTAGTGACTAGTCAACTTCCTTCATCGTCTTTCTTTAGTCTTTGGTTTGTTCCAACATGTTCTGGAAGATTAAAGCCCAGTCCAGCCCAACAAAATCCGGTTCGACCCGGACCAAGCCACGAAAATCGGAGCATCATTATTTTTTATTTAATTTTTTTATAAAAATATTACATTAAAATCTTAAATTACTAAAATTTTGTTAGGTTCTTTTAACATAATTATGACTATACAAATCGAATTACACACATACTATTAATCATATAATAATTTCTATTAAGATAATTCAGAAAATATTTTCAAAATTTATATTTTAAAATATAAATATCCTTAGTATTTATTTTTATCTCAAAATATTAAAATTAATTGAACCATTTTATTTTTCATCGTGACATATATAAATACATAAACTTGAAAAGATTTTTATAAAAAAAGAACAATAAGGTAATTAAATATTATATATTTAATTAATTTTAATAAGAATTAAGACTAAATTAATTTAACTTAATGATTTAATTTAATTTAATTTAAAAATAAAATAATTTTAATTTAATAGTCATTAATAAATATAATTTAAATTTAAAATTTTTTGAAGATATATAATTTTCATTGATTTAATATTAAAGTAAATATTAATTATTATCAATAATAAAATATAATTTATATTCTTTTTATTTTAATTTAAAAAATAAAAAAATAGAAATCACAATAAAAAACATAACTTTTTACAATTGAATGTTAAGCTTCCTGAAAAATTATGAAAAGTTGTATGGTTTAATTTTCGAATAAAAGAATCAAAACCCAATCGTCTGTTAAGCCTACCTTTTATCTCAAGCGTTTTCTCGTGGCTAGAACAGGATTCTTATCTAGACCCGGGTGTAGAAGATCACTACTTCGTCGATTCATGTTTGCCCTCTTCGCAAGCAACACACATGAAAACCCCAGCAAAATTCAAAACCGAATTGTATTAATTATTTCGTAAAGATTCCGGATTCAGGAACCTGATAGACATAGACTATGGAATCCCAAGAACTATTGGAGCAGCAATTGCAGGATTTGCTGAAACAACTCGGTAAGAAACAGAATTTCGAGAATGCTGTCTCCTCCATCAATTCTCTTCTCCGTGATCGTTACCCCTCTGCTTCACCTTCACTTAGAAAATCGGTTAGTTTTTTTTTTCTTCGAAAGATTCAATCTTTTTGGATTTTGGCTTCTGGGTATTGATTGCCTTTTCTTAAAAAATTGTAATTGATGGATTGTTGTGGAATGGTTGTGATTACGTCGTTGTTTTCAGTTTTATTCTGCGGTTTGTCGTGTGGCGACGATTTTGAAGACGAGGCACACTTCTCCTGGCTTCTGGCTTGCTGGTTTGAGGCTGTTTGAAGAAGCTGAGACTTTGACACCTAACTCTTCTGAGAAGGAATACTTGAAGAGTTGTATTGCTCAAGCTAAGGAGCACTTGGAACTAGGGGAGATTCCCCCTGTTGTTAGTGATTCATCCTTGAGATCGACGGATAGAGGTCGAATTCTGGAGAAACCGTTTTTTAACTGTTGTAAATTTGTGTTTTGCGGTCTGATTGTTATTTGTGCTTTGTTTGATTTAGGATATCTTTTTGAGGGGCACCTTACTGTGGATCCTGAGCCTCCATTGCCTGCATGGTTGGTGAGATCTAATCTCATGAGTTCTCTTAGCTCGCTTATGGCAGAGTCTTCAAGTAATCCTGAGTATGACGGTGTCAGGGCAGAAAGAGCTACAAACTTGCTTGAAGAGCTTGTGAATAACCTCGATGATCACATCCCAGAGGTGAATTCCTGCTATTTTCATTAACCATTCATGTCGTTATATGGTTTTGTTTATGGTATGAAATGAAAATTGAAACTATCAATTAGTTGATATCATTTGTCAAGTTCTGTACCTGTGGCATGTCAATAGAGTCTTGAGTATATTGATCTTGTTATTCCAACTTCTCTGGATCCCCGCTTATCTTTTATCTTTTATTCTGCTAAGGAATCAGCTCTAGAACTTTAGTAGATGTCAAACAGAATGATACACCCTTTTCTATTCCTTGAATAATTATTTTTTATGGCTGATATGATGGTACTTAATTAATGAAACATGTTTTTGGCTGAAGGAGTTAATGGCGATAGTGGAGAGTCAAGCTGCGAATCTAGAACCTAGAGCCCCTCCTGCTAGTAAAGAGGTTGTTGCAAATCTTCCCATCATTACTCTCACAGAGGAAATTTTATCTAAGCTAGGACCAGATGCAGAGTGTGCAATTTGCAAGGAGAATTTGGTTGTTGATGACAAGATGCAGGAGTTGCCATGCAAGCACACTTTTCATCCTCCTTGTCTGAAGCCTTGGCTGGTAAATTCCTTTTCTCTTTTAATTACGAAATATTGCAGACTCTAGTTACTCCTGGCATTGACAAAGAATGTTCTATCAAGGAAATGAAGTTTTATGTTATTAACGGATTGAATCTTGTGGCAGGATGTTCACAACTCATGTCCCATTTGCCGGCACGAGCTAAAAACTGATGATCATTTCTATGAGAGCTGGAAAGAGCGAGAGAAGGAAGCTGAAGAAGAGAGGAAAGGTGCTGCAAATGCCCTGCGTGGTGGTGAATTCATGTATGTTTAAATGAGGGTGCTTAGTCCATGGTAAATTCATGTAACTTTTAACATATACGCACCACTCTCTTGAGCAAGAACTTTTTTTTTTTTAATCATACTTCGGGAAAAGCAGATAATGAATAGTTCAATTGATGTAATAGTACCTTATGTTTGTTTAATTTGAGCTTGCTTTTTCCGCTACCTTCAATTTGATTTTTACCTTGTGAATCAACACATACCGAACAACATCTAATCTAAGCCATCTATTTCATCTTAGAAAGCCTGTTATCAAACTTTCTTAAGACACATGGTTGTTGACAGTAGATTTCTGATTATATACCTGCGTTTCCTAACATCATAGTCCAGTTAGCATACATCTTCCTGCTGTATTCGATGTGCTTTCACCAAGCACTTGCATTTATTTTGGTTGGAGTCTTTTCTTTGGCTAGATTTTCTGTGACCAAAGTGCACAGTTCTATGACTTCAATATTTTTTAGTTTGCACTCTTACATTCTGAGGCATAGGAACTTTTAAACCTATTTGTCTACTTGAGTTATAATTCTGATACGATATGTCATTTGGCGTATTCTGAAAAAAGAAAGATCTCAGACGCCATTGACGTAGAGATCATGCTGTAGTGTTTCATAGGCGTCATTTATCTTAAACAAATGATCGTAAAAACTGTCCTCAAGTTCATTCAACATGCACTAAAATAGGGTAGCTGTGTATAGGTATAAATTTAAACCCAATTATTGTCACTTGTAATAAGTAATTCGATTAATCAAAACAAAAATTCATCAGGATTTTCCAGGTGCCGCTTGATGAAAAAAAAAACCCCCCGAGAAACTGAGGCTATATCGAGCTTAGGCAGCCTTAACTTTCTCGATGAGAGCTGCAGCGTCTTGAACTGTGACGATGTTCTCAGCTCCACTTTCTCCGATTGTCACCCCAAATTGTTCTTCCAGAGCCATCATAATCTCCACCTGATAAATTAACATTCTTAGAAAGCTATAACCCAACAACGATATTGGCATCATGTCAACTCCAAGGAAAAGCAAGATAATGATAACCGACCGTGTCAAGGGAGTCAGCTCCCAAGTCAGCGAACTTGGTTTCAGGAGTCACTGCACTTACGTCAATGGACAACTGCTTTGCAATGGTGCTCTGAACTATGTTCAAGGTTTCTACTTGAGCCTGAGTAATAGACACTAAATTAACTTCCTACTAAAAGGGATTAAGAAAAATAAGAAGACAAATCACTGAAACTAAATCTTACCGAGCATGAAATGGTAGTTCTGAAGCATTTAGACCTGGTTGAGCAAATGCTAGCCGCCTTTGAGAAGTAAACTTTTGGGACACCTTTTAGCCCCGAAAACAGTGGTCCTCCCTGCATCAGAATTCACAGTTTCTTATAGATATTCACCAAGACAAGGATCAAGTATGGAGCAGAAAGTTTCAGTGAACTAACTTTGACAGAGAAACTCTTCCGCTGACCAAGTACGCTCCTGGCCCTGGAAGCGATAGGAATGGCTATCATGGGACATGTAGGGGTTGAGAGGAAGCTAGCCATGGAGAAAGTTGACGAGTAAAATCCCTGGTAATTTGTAATGCAGAAGTAGCAGAAAACAAGAGAATCGAATAGGAAACTCGAGTCTTGACTTGTATATATGGAGCTTCTGTAGCATTTGCTAGCCTGGAGCAATGGATTACTTGTTGGAGTAGCTGATAATTCCAATGCGTATTTTTCGTCTATGGTCTTGAAATTGGGCGACCAATCCCATGTCTGTGTGTCTGCTTTCGTCCAAGTAATCTAGGCTTGCCGTCTAAAGTTGTTGATGACTAATACTCTCTTGTTAGCTTAAATTATGAGTCATTGTATTCAATAAATCTAAGTTATTTATTTATATGGATCCTGCATGAGACCTGTATGAGGCTTGCAAAATAAATAATTGAGATTCTATAATACATAATAAAATAAAGTAAAACTGAACAGAAGATCTAGACTATTAAATTATAGCTATAAACGGTGTATATCAGAAATTTATGGGAAGTTAGTCAAAGAAGGTGAATAAACGAAAATAAGTCACTTGATAAATTATCAATTCAAAATTAAGTAATGTCATGAGCTTTTTAGTATTTTAAAAACTAGATCGAAAATTAAATTAGTAAGATAAAAAGTTTAAGGTTTAAAAGATTCAATAAATATTAAACTGTGTTAAAAATTAAATTAAATTAAATAATTTAAAATAAGATTAAAAGAAATTATCCTTCATTTAAATTTTAATTAAAAAGGGAAATGTTAGATGAAAATTAATTAGCTATTTTAGTTTTAAAAGTTTAATTAATTAAAAAAATCGACCAATTAATTAATAAATTTATAAATTTTTAACAACAAAAATTATTTAAAAATTGAAAAAAAAATAAAACTAAATAAAAAAGTTGACCCGCCAAGATTTTTATCGGTTAGATTTTTCAATCATAACTTTTAACATATTTTTTTACTTGTAATTGGACTATTTATTAAATATTGTTTATTGACACAAGTCTCGGGCCTCAAAAGTGTGGTCATTGGGCCAGAATAAGATTAACTAGTCTAGGTGGTCGGTCTCTCTCTATAGTTAGACAGTGTATGGCTACTGGCTCGGTCTAGCCTGGTCTCACCGACCGCTGCTCTCTCTCTCTATCTCTCAGATTCTCAGTCCCTATATCACCACCCTCAGGCAGTCACGCTCCGACACAAAGCGTCTCCCATGTGAAATCGGGCAGGAAACACGGGTCCTCAACGTTAAAAATGGTCCAAGGATCAGACCAGGTGTGTACATGCGAGAAATAAATTTGAAGTCCTGCAGAAATGAAACCTGATGTCAACATTAACATTGCATGAACATTGGCAGAGCTAAAGATAATGTCAAAGCCTATATATATATAACATCCTACCACCCTTATTCAATACAAATATTTTTAAAATTTACAATGGACCTACGAGCCTATATGAGAAGGAAAGTTGAATCACATATAAGTTTAAGTAAAGTTTCATCTTAAAATCAATTAATGATAGGTAGAATAGTCCACTATACTTATATGTTAGTCTTCTTTTCTCTTTTTCTTTGACGTGAGATAACCTTCGACTATTTATATTTCAGCACATCTTCCTCACGTATGGGTCTAACACGTGATATAATATATTATTTTGAGGTGTTAACAACTAACATAAGAGCAACCTGCTTTGATACTATGTTAGAATTTACAATATGCTTACGGGCTCATACAAGAAGGAAAGTTAAACTACATATAAGTGTAAGTAAAGTTCCTTCCTAAAATCAATTGGTAATAGGTGGAATAACCCACTAGACTTATATGTTAATCTTCTTTCTTCTCTTTCTCTAATGTGGAACAAACTCCGACTCCTTATATTTTCACAAATATCGACATAATTGTTGTTTATAATGGTTCAAATTTTTTTCTTTAAAAAAATCGAACTCGAGTTAGTTTTCGTAACTTTAGTTCAGGTTAGACAATTCCGTTCCGTTTTGTTTCGTTCCATTTTATTCTATTCCAATCAATTAATTAACATTCAATCAAACAGGCTTTAATTTAAAGTAACTTAGTTATATCATCCTTTTGATATAACTAAGTTTTATCGTTGGATGCTATATTGATTGTTTATTTAGTAAGATCAACAATTGGTTAAAAATAAAAGGTGTCCCAAATTTGAAAGAAGAAGAAATTAACAACATGGTTTTAAATAAGGATAATTATTAAAATATCGCAAAATTTACTAGATTTTGTAATAATAACTCAAATTTTAAAAAATTAAATTAATTATTAAATACTTAAATTCATACATGATACAAATATAATATATAATAATTATTCAGTAAAATATAGTTCGCCGTGTAATTTACGTTAACACAACAT
>JANZLX010000008.1:1760496-1772189 GCA_025531955.1 Erythroxylum orinocense | reverse complement strand
TTGTCGTTAGATTCTAACAAAACATCGATAACAAAAAAATATACAATTTGAAAAAAATTGAGAAAATTTATAAATAATTAATTTTATTCTTAATTAATAGGAAAAATTATTTTTGATAGGTTTATAAAAATATTTTAAAAATAAATACAAGTTTAATCTTCATTTATATAATAAAATATTATTAGACTAAATTAAAATTGGGATAAAAATAATTATTTTTTAAGAATTTAAGTTATTACTTCTCGTTATATTCAATATAAAATGATACTATTGTTAATTTTTATTTTTAAAATTATTATTTATCAAAGTGATATTACTTAGTTATCTTTATCTAACATTTTTATCGATTCATAACCATCAAATGATATTTTGTTAAGGAAATAAAATACAATAAATAAAAATATAATTAATTAAACAATATAATTAATAATTTCCAAAATTCGAAAGAAAATATTTTTAGGTGGTTCTATTTTAGTAATATTTTAAAGAACAGGAGGATACTGAATTGATTAAGGATTGCAGGCTTTTAGTATTTCGGCGGTGGGGTGGGGTCGGGTGAGACAGGTACAAGAGCTGCCTGTTTCTTGATCCTATGTATGGTGCCCACGTGGCACCCTCTTTTGATTGGAGACTTTAAGCCTTAGCCCAAGTTGGGGAGTTGGGGAATAGCCGTTTGATTGCGAAACGTCACATCATGTCCGTCTGTGGCTTTTGCAGGCGGTCCCACCCGACATTTTCTAAAGCAATTTGGAGTACATGTATGTATGTATGTACGAATCAATCATGGCTGAGTACTCCTAAATAGTTAGTGGCTGTCGAATTCAACAAATTTCGCGTTTTTTTTAATAAATTTTCTAACATCTTGATATTTAATATAATGGGTCGAATAATCTATAGCGAATGATTAAAGATTTTCTGAGAACATGAAGAAACTCAAAGACTAAACTTAGTCTTGTATGGTGGAAGCAGAGATGAGCAGGAGGGTTTTTACTGGTGCCCTCTGCAAACAATATACAGTAAACTGAATGTTGGGGGGACCCAACTATTACTGTGAACTGCGGAGGCAACGAAAAAGAAGGACCTCACCGTGTGGAAAGGTCAGGTCCGCAGCACAGTAAAGGTCTGCAAAAGTATCAGGGAGGGCTGAGAAAAATATTATCGGTTTTATCCCATAAAGAATGCGAGGCTTCGTGGCTTGGAGATAAAAGAAAAATAGTCTATTAATTAAGTCTTTTCACAATCAAGTGTGAACGGAATCCAAAACTTTGTGAGAAATAGGGGAGGGGATCGTTGGTGGTGTAAAGTTACGCTCTTGTTGGTTTTGGAAGCATTATTGGAGGTTATTGAAGCGAAGGTGGGTAAATGTTTTGATTCGTGACAAGAGCCATCTTTGTTTTGTTGTTGAATGAATGGGTGCTAAGGGATTGGTGGAATGCTGGAGGTTTCAGAAGGGCAAATGGTCATCTTGCCAATCTTTATCCACTCTTCAAAAAGGAAAAAAAAAAAAAAAGAAGAAGAGAAGAAGATAAAAATAAAGGCCCGGGGCTGGTATTTCCTTCTTTACTCCTATTTTATATGTGATTTTATTTCATTTTATTATATTATATTCCACCTCTAGAATTTCTATCCCTATTTCTGCTTTGTTCAGTTGTAAGTGAAGCTCTTACACTTTGCAAGTTGATTGCGTATCTCTTTGTTTCTTGTTTTATTTTATTTCTTTTTCTCGGTTCTGTGTCAGCTCTTATTTGCTTTCCTCATTACATGACAACTTGTTACTGGTGGTCGTTCTCACTACCTTGGATGGATTCTTCAGCTAAGTTTTGCTTTAAGTTTGAGGTTTAATACTTAAATGTCTTGAACTTAAAAATTAGAGTTGGTCAAATTTAGGGAGGCCAAGTCAATGGCTGATGTAAGGTCATATTGTTTTAATTTTACTTAGATAAAGGAAATAGGGGAAGACGCCTATCATTCTATGTTTGTACTTTTTTTATTTGGAATAGGACATTGTCTTGGAAGAATGGAAGGGTTCTGTTCTCATCTACCTGTTTCCTCTTGTCTTTCTTCATGAGGATGAAGAACATCCTCTTTGTGGTCTTGTTACTGCTCAATGTGAAGTAGAATTACTAGAAGGGAAGTAAAGAATGCTATAAAATAGTAAAACCAACTCAGAAAATGTAAACTGCTAAATGTGTTTCGACAGATATGAATATGTCCTAATTCTTGACTTTTTATCGATTGTAAAATTAAAACCAATCTAAGATAAAAATCTTGTCTTTTGGAGCAATGATTATGGACTAAACGTTAGAGACCTTAAGCCTGGTAGGAAAGCAATCTATATTAGTTACTTGATTTGATGGTTTGGGGAATATAACGTAGATAGTTAAAGGGTGATTAGAACTGTTAAAAGTAACATCTGTTCTGAATTGCTGGTTGTTGAGACCAGGTTGGCTATATAAATGGAGGGTTGAGCTTTTTAGATGCATTGAGTTGGTTCTTTTGATCCACCCCCCACTCTGTTGAACTATCATTATTTCCTGGTGGTATTGGTTTCATCCAGAGCAGGAAGAGAATTATAGATTTTATGAGAAAAAAATGTCTTCCTCTCGGACATATTGATGGTTTTGGCACTTGGGAATCATGGATAGACATTTTGATGATTTCATGCTAGAGCAATCATTCAATTGGTTCAGATAAGTGGGATTATTATTATTGCCAGTAACTTGCAATCTTGTGGAGAAAACACTCTCATCTTGTTCTTTGACGGTTTAGTCCTATCCATATCTGTAAATGTCAGCTACATTTCTTTGAATACTAAACTAAACAGAGAATATCTGTGTATATATATATATATATGGATATGGATTAGTACACTCTAGGTAAGGCTTGTACTGTTTTGGGGATCGTTTAATTACTATTTTCCTCTCCAATATATATATATATATATATGGATATGGATTAGTACACGCTAGGTAAGGCTTGTACTCTTTTGGGGATCGTTTAATTACTATTTTCCTCTCCAATATAGGAAGAATACTAATTTTTGCCCCTGATTCACAAGAATGTTAATATTTACAGCAGGTAATAAATTCCTGTTCTCTAGGCTCTATTTTCACTGTTCTTGCCGCCTGAGATCTCTGATAAAAGATGCAGAAGCCATCCCTCGGGTTCTGCCATCTCCAATTAGAGTGAAACTTGGAAAAACTGTGTAAGTAAAAAGGGCGACAAGAAAGGAAAATAACATGAAAGGGAAAGAAAGATGATGGTATGGAGCATTTCTGTCTTTGTTGTGGAGTGCCTTTACAAAAGGTCCAAGTTCTCTGTTTCATATGAACGGACTCAAATCATGTTGAAATTTTTGTTTAAACAGAAAATATTGGAGTTTTCTCTTTTTTCTCCTCATAAAAGAAAAGAAAATTAGAAAAAGAAGTTACAACAGTGATGGAGATTCTTTTGTCAGTCTGCATAGTCTTTTGCTGACGTTTTAGGAGCCTGATCAATCCATAGTACTTGTAGCCAATATAACAGAAAACCATTCTACCATTATAACCTTAAATTTTCCCTTTTTTAAAAGAATTTTACTGGTAAATAGAAACTTGTGATTCAGAGGCCGTTCAATTTGCCAAAAGAACGGTACTTGCTCATCAAACCAAGACTAAACCTTTTGTTTATTTCTATTTCTTTCCCTAGGAGTTACTCAGTGCCCCTTTTACATGATTAGGACTGGCTTACTTTCCAAGTGAACTTAACTTTGGTTTTTGATGATTCTGCTTTTCCATGAAGGGGATGCCTTGTCTCTAAAATGCTGTTGATTAAACTTTTGTTGGTGTTTTCTCTTTTCCTGCAAATTGTTTTTCCTTTTTCCTACCTTCACCTCCAAAGTAGTTTCGCTTACCATTTATGGTTAGTTGCATTGGATTTTGGCCACTGTTCTGCATCATAATGAGTTGTATATATATCTAAGGCCTTCAAGGTTATAGTATTTCCATTGGGAAGGGGCACTATAGGAATGAGGGGTGACATCCTAACTGCTCATTTAAGGCGGGTAATAAAACAGTAACAAGTGCGTTTTTCCCAAACCAGGAAAACTCCAAAAACATTTTTAAAACCCCAGACTGTCCTCGGCTGGTATTTATAACACCCATGAGGCCATCCGGACTAGTACTTAGGATCAGCCTCTGCCTCTCTCTGCATTTGTGTACTTTTGTTTCTCAGAAATAGGAAAAAGAGAAAACCATGATTCTTCTAACCCGGACCTTGCTTCTACATTCCTAAAGTTGAAAGGTTGGGAGAGACAGAGAGAGAGATGAGGGGTAGATCATCCAAGAATGGTACTGAGGAAAGAATGAAAATTGATAAACTTAGTAAGCAGAACGAAGACCCTCTTCTTTCTGGTGCTTACATCCGTAGTCTAGTGAAACAATTGACCTCCTCGAGAACCAAGGACTCCATGAACCTGAAAGACAAAAGCTTTAATGACTCTGATGGTGTTTCTGGCCAAAACATGACCAAATTTGGTGAAGATATAAGTGGAAATCAGCAAAGCAAGCAAACCAAACAACCTCAACCACAGAAAAAACAGGCTAGGAGGAGGCTTTCCACCAATAGGCCTTACCAAGAAAAGCTTCTCAATATGGCTGAAGCTAGAAGAGAGATTGTTACTGCCTTAAAGTTCCACAGGGCAGCTATGAAACAAGCTAATGAACAACAACAGCAACAGCAACAGCAAGTAGAGCAAGGATCATCCATGCAAATGTCACCGCCATCTTTTGAGCAAGAAGGGAAAATAAAATCTAGGAGGAATTCTAGGACATACCCGTCAAGTACATCCAATTTCTCTAGTTATCTAGAGGAGTTGTCCTATCCTTCTGTTTCTCATCCTTCTCCACCACCACCACCTCTTCCTCCATATGGTTGTTGTTGGCCTACTTCTGCAAATCTTCCTTCAGTTGTCCCTGAAACTCTCAATTTTTCCCTACCGAATCAACCTTTAGGCCTAAATCTCAATTTGCATGATTTTAATAACATAGATACCTCTGTTTACCGTACCAATGTTCACTTGCCATCAATGTACTCATCCTTATCACCATCCTCATCTTCTTCCCCTTCTCTCTCCAATGTTACTGAGGAAGCTCCTTCAATAATGAAACAACAAGTGGTGCCTACGGCAGGGTCTGATATGACTGATTCCTTTGGTGTTGGAGGTTTGCATCAAGAGATGGATGATGAGGAGATGGCAGAGATCAGATCAATTGGAGAACAACATCAGATGGAATGGAATGATACCATGAATTTGGTCACATCAGCATGGTGGTTTAAGTTCTTGAAGACCATGGAGCTTAGTCCAGAAGCAAAGGCAGATGATGATGAGTACTATCCATTTGATCAGGTCATGGAATTTCCAGCGTGGTTGAATACAAACGATGGGTGTTTACAACAACATTTCAGTGACTACTGCTCCCAAGACTACCTCAATGATCCTGCTTTACCTTGGTAAGAGTCCAAATTTTCTGTCTTTATCCTTAAATGAAATGTTTTCATTAGTTGGGAAAATGTTTTCTGTTAACAACTTAACATCCCCTTTGGCACCAAATTTAAGTGCTTTCTCCTTCTGAAGAAATTTTGTATGAAATTAATAACTAGTTTAAACATTGGACGTAGGTTCTTGATATGGGAATGTTTGCTTGAACCCCAACCCAATCACATACCATATCACCAAGAAAATGGCTCGTGGAAGATCAGCTTAGCAACAAGAAACATTGTTTTTTTATGCTCTCTCTCTATTCTTTATTTTTTACCATCTCTACCATTATTAATGTTTTGCTAGGGATTTTAACCCAGAATACACGGGGTGAGAGACCTTGGAACTTATGAAACATACCATCTAAATGCCTCTACAAGTTTTGTCTATTATCTACTTATTGTTAATTTAACCAATTATTATATTTGTCTGGTGGAACTCTTATTTTAATTTCATATGTGTACAAAAATCGTTGAAACATGATGAATGATGACTTCACTGATCATGTTTTTATTTGATTTCTGCAACTTCTTTGTTTTACAGTATGGACATAGGAGAAATTGAAGGAATGGATGGGGACTGGCTATCTTAACAAGGATTGATTGTTTTTTGTTAATCAAACCTTTGCACTCTACTGTCTTCCTTTTCTTCATCTCCATTGGTGTGCTCTTTTTTGGGGTTAGTCATTTAGAAGCTATTTTGATTAATAAGGCTTGCAGATATGTTAAAAGTCTGCGACCCATCAAGATGGGAAATAATGTATTATAGGAGTCTGGCTTCTCTTTTTTCGATGTTATATGGAAGTATGTTATGTAGTTGTTAGTCCCTCTGGTTATGTTACGAAGTTCTGAAGTTTCATTATCTGCAGAATTGAGTTTACTGCTTGAATGGCTTGTCATGGTTCGGTAGCCATTTCAATAGCAAAAAGGGATGACTGATTATATTTTTCCCTTCAAAATTCCCTTGTAAAACTCTTTTTAAGTGATTCTCATTTCCTAATAATGCTTACGAATGGTAGTCATTCAGGGATATTCCCGTTAATCTTTTTGTTGAACAGACGGTCAGCAATAAGAATTATACCTCTTATGGTGGTGATGTTAAAGAAATGATCTTTTTCCATTAAATTTGTGATTTTGGTACAGCTTTTGATGCTCCAAGACTATAACACCCTTACCTCCATGTACATACCAGGTTAAAGCAGAGACCTCTCTTAAGTTGTTACTCTGATATGTCCCTGCTTATGACATTATGAACTTGAAAACGTCTGTTCTTGATATGATGCCGGACGTGTTAAAGCTAATGTTATCTGGTTTTTGAGTACAGTAAGGTATATATAACACTGATTAATAACTATATTGTTATATATCCTTGGCTTAGTTTACAATTTTGAGAATGCAATCGCCAGCTTGGAATACTTTGGTGATATCTTAAGATCTTCAACTGCTAAAAAGACTTCACCCTTCAGAAGTTCTCATGTTCATGTTGCATTAGGTTAAATTATAGGACTAAACTTATTATAGCCCAAATGAAAATTAGCATTCAAGAATATGGAAATGTGGAATATCTGGTTGCTGATCGTTAGCAGCTCTCGAGATAATTCAATGGAATCAAAGGTCCTGAGGTGATTATTTATAATTACATACATAATCACTTAATTTACAATAGGAGACGTAGAAATGAGGCAAGGTTTCTGCAGAGCTACTCCATGAGAATAGCTAAAGCCCACAGGATAATCAAGGGCTTTTGTGCACGCCTCGAGTCTAGTTCGTTTAACATTCAGGAATGAATCACTAACCAATTGGTTGTTGCTCTGTGGAAATGTACGTGTCATCTTTTCCATGCTTGCTGGTTTAGAATTTATCCATATTTACGAGTTGAACGGTGACCAAGAAGGATGCGTTTGATTTGAACTTTGCGACGAAGAGCATGAAACGAATGATGCAAGCACCTCCAAAAGCTTGGTTTGAATTTGTTTCTTATTCCTAATTTTTGTCTTTACCAAGAAATGAATAGAATTTGAAGCCTTATCACAATCATCAATAACGGCGTATTATTTCTTTTGCAGACGTTCGAGAGGACTCATTGTAACATACTTATAATATCATGGGTACAAACATTTCCATTCAGTGCCTTTAGCTCACGTCAGGTCACAAATCCTGCTTTATGCACTAAACTATCCTAGAGTGGCAACAGGGTATCTGTCAATACAGTCAAGCCATGGATTGTTAGAAGGTTTTCTTATACGTTTCATGGACCTCCATACTAGGCTATTGCACTTGAACCCTGAACCAAAAGCTAGTTGCCATACCCTGTCACCTCTTTTCACCATCTCTTTAGCTTCTAAGTAGGCCAGTTCATACCAGATATTGCTACTAGAAGTGTTGCCATATCTGTGAAGTGTCATTCTTGAGGCTTCCATGTTCTTGTCACTCAGTTCAAGGTTTCTTTGTATCTCGTCGAGCACTGTCTTGCTTGCTGCATGGATGCAGAAATGCTCGAAAGCAAGCTTGTAGTCTGGAATGTAGGGCTTTGAGGAAGGAGATGTTTGTGAAGATGGAAAGTTGTCATTGTTGTTGTTTTTGCCAAATAAATGCCTCCGTACTAAGGTGGCAAAGAAGAAAAGTTGCTCCGAGAATGGCAGTACTAGAGGTCCTAGTGTAGTGATGTTGGTCTTTAGTGCGTCTCCCCCGATCTCAATTAGATCTTTGCTCACCTTTAGCCCCTTGAATCTTTCTTCATCTTCTTCCTGGTAGATACACCTGTAGACATTGACCAGTGACCAGAGATTCCACCATCAAATTCCCTGTTTGTAAAGTAAGTCAAGAGATGTTTTGTCTCTTAAAATGCAATAAATAAAAGAAACCTGAAACTGCGATCATCAGCTCCTTTATGCGTCCTGACAATATGTTCAAGCCGGTACTTGGCACGAGGGTATTCACGACGGCGGTTGGACAAGAGAACCGCCGAGCAGCCCATCCTGAAGAAACAATTAGGAATGAGCATGGACGGGTCTCGGCCAGGGTACCAATTGTAGCCCACCATCTCAGTGCTGACCACCACCGCGTAGTTGTTGGGGTTGGCCTGGAGTATGTCTCGGGCCAGGTCCACGGCGATAATCCCAGCACTACACCCCATACCACCCAAGTTGTAGCTCAATATGTTACCTCTCATCTTGTAGTGGTTTATGATCATAGCGGAGAGTGATGGGGTCGGGTTAAATATGCTGCAGTTGACCACTAGCACGCCAACGTCCTTTGCCCGCACCCTGGTTTTTTGGAAGAGTTCGTCCAGTGCACCAAACATTACTGTCGAGGCCTCTGAACGACCCTCCTTCATGGTTGCACAGTTCTCGTACGACATTACTGCTTTGGGAATGTATGTTTCGTCTCCTATCCCTGATGATTGTAAAATCCTTTTTTGGAATTCCAGGCTTGCCTCATCAAACTTGCCAGATTTTCGAGCTTGCTCGATGAACTGATCTTTGCTGACCTGAGATACACCAAATATTTTATTGAATCATTAGACCCCATAATCTTAGTTCTGTAGAAATTCCAACGACGTACCGAGTTCAAACAGAATTACCTTGAGATCGTCATGAGGTCGATAACAAGCAAAATCGATAAGATAAATGGTCCTCGGCCTGGACATGAAGTAAACAGAAACGGTGAAAACAAAAACTCCAGAAGAAGCAAGCACAGTAGCAAGATCATAGCGAGCATCGTCCCAGAGTTTCTTCCACAGCTCTTCTCTACTGAGACTGCCCACTTCAGCACTGAAAACGAGCACCAGAACAGGAATAGTGGCCAAGTAGATGGCATGATTGATGAGGTAATGGTAACCCAATTTCACGTACTTCAAGTTCACAGATTGAAGGAAGTCCGGTAACCTTCTACTGACCCTGACAGAGAAAGTTGGAGAACCAGAATCAGGCCCTGAGGACTCAATCCCACGGTTCACAATCTCTGTCGACAGGAGATCTCTTTCATTAGTCATATTGATCAAAAGGGTCCTTAGAATAAAACAATGCTTAAAGGTGAGACTCTAAGTGCATTATATACACAAACACGTCTCTGTCCCGTTTTACGTATACGCATAGGTTTCATACATAATCGAAAGGAGGTGGGTGGACCAAAGTTAAATGCCGGCAATTAACTTCGGCAGGTGCATTGTTGAAATCCTATGTATGGTCATAAATTCTTCATAAATGAAAGAGGATGGCCAATTCAAACTCCAAAACCAAAAGCACTGTTCCCTTTTTGGTTGAACTCTGGATGACTTCATTCCTTGGGACGTTCCTTGTGACATAACATTATTGTTAAAGTACAAACCCAAAACAGTATTACAGGAAGCAGTTGAGAGTCACAGTTTTGGCTTAAAGACTCGTTGCTCAGCTTTATAGTTTAGCGGCCACCAGAACTTTTTGGACAGTTCAGCTATTAGTTGCTAGTAAGATTAAGGACCATCTACGCCAAGAACCAGAAAGCAACTGTTACCTACTTCCTCACATGATCACCCAAAGCAGGCTGTGTCACTGGTTAAGAGAGTGACACTTGGTCTAGAATAAGTAAAGACTAGGTTACATTTCTAGGCATGTTAGATTAATTTATTTGTTGTGGTTTTTTATCTTCTTCTTTTGTTTCTAATTTTTTTAAATAAAAAATATATATATGAATTTGCATTTTTATTACTAATAATAATTACATATTAGATCAAACTTAAAATAAATTATCTTTAATTAATTAAATTTTTTATTATCTTATATAATATTTATTAATAAATTATTAATATATTTTATTTATAAATTAATGCCTATTTTAAATATACTTTAAAAAACATTAAGTTAAATTATTTATAATTTTAATTAATTAACTATAATAGTAAATTAAAATATTCGTCACTTAAAAACAGTCTCTTACGACTACTTTATTCTCTGAACATATTCTTCTCTAGGCAGAGAAGGATATTTATTATTCATGAAGAACCAAAATAATGACGGGTGGACTTTGCCTATCAGAGCTTTGACTTTGGAAAAACAAGGTATGACACTTCAGTTTAATGCAATCTTTTTTTATTATTTATTATAATATATAAAAGAAGCATACTCTGGAATTTAGGAAACTTTTAAAAATTTTCTTAATCTTGAAAATTTTCGAAAACAATTTCTTCTAATTTTTAGTTTTAAAAAAAATCCTTTTTCTGTTAAAAATTAATCAAACAACACTAATGCAATAACCTAATTTAATTTTTAAAATCGATTTGAACAAGTTAAAATTAACGTAAATTAATAATTTAAAATATTCATAATAAATTACCAATCTTATTTAGATTTAATTAGTTTAATTCGAGTTTAAAAGTTGGATTAAATAACAATTGCTATATTGCGTTAGTTTCGTTGTTATTTTTTAACCGAAGTTTAAGAGACGGAAATTTCTTGTAAATTAAAAAACAAAGGAGAATTTTTTTTATAATTTTAAAGATCAAGAAGCTAAAGTTTATTAACTATGTCTTTACCCTTTGCAATAATAAAGATTAGTATAATTAAATTTAAAAATTAATTAAAAAAGACTACTCACTTCTTTGTATTTTGGGAGGTCCATTCTCTCGTATAGTTTGTGTTGAGCAGTGATGACAATACCTATCTAGTCCAATTCAATCTTATTCAAAGCTAATAGATTTTACATAACTTGATCAAATTTTGGATTGGATTCTTTTTTTTATTTTTAAAATATTAAATTTTAGATTGAACAGTTTGACCCAATTTAAAATTTAAAAATTGTAAGTAAAAAAGCTTTGTTTTAATAATTTTTAGACCCAATTTTAAAGATAGATTCTTAGGTCAATCTCGAACTTAGGCTATGGTAGCATTGACGGGATGAAATCGTCTGTTCCACAATCTTTATACCTATCCTGTGCCATTTGAGGACATCCACACATTTGATAATAAATAAATAAAACAGAGCTAAATATGTGGATGTCATGCAATGGCACAGAGTAGGAACAGGATTAACGGAACAGACGATTTCGTGCCAGCATTGACAAACTTGTTAGCCGTTACCTTAGTACTCTCGAATAGACTAACTCGTTCACTTTGTCACTTTGCTTTCAACCTTTGCTGAATAACCTGAATCTTTTCTTCAGTATCTTTCACAATGTCTGGCCCGATCATCTTGTTTTC
>JANZLX010000008.1:1739638-1756684 GCA_025531955.1 Erythroxylum orinocense | reverse complement strand
GAATTTATTTATATTATTACTGAGTTTGTTCTAAACAGTATAAATTGAATTCAATTCAATTTCATTAATATAATCGAATCCAATTCGTTAATAAATTCAATTCAAAAATTTTCAAACAGCTCGTAAATAAATGAACACGTACAAAATAGCATAATGAGATTTTTACCCTTTAATCGGTGTGTTCATCCCGAAAAATGCTGGTAAAGGTGTCTTTGCAAGGGAAACATATGTATGCCGTTCTTCCGCAAGGTGATTACTGTTCCTTGATGTACCATCCGTCTCAGGCTTCGATTACGGTAGAAATCATTCACCGACAGTGACAATAAGAGTATCGTAAGATCTGAACAGGACCATGAACTGTCTAATTCTTACTCCTGCACGAACTGACCCTGTGAAAGCACTAGGAAGTGCCGTACAGGAACCTGAACATACTGTTCCTTGTATGTACACCATCTGTCTCAGGCTTCGATTACCGTGGAAATCATTCACCGACAGTGACAACAACACGAGTCTCGTAAGATCTGTAACAGGACCATGAACTGTCTACTTCTTACTCCTACACGAACTGACCCTGTGAAAGCACTAGGAACCTGAACAGTGCCGTCCTTGGCAAAAGCAAATAGTAAACAAAGGAAAACTTCGCTGGATTCAACCCAAATTACGGGCTGAACATTGGAAATTATGGGCTATTATTTCGGCCCTGCATTTCATGTTAAGTTAAGTTTCCTGAACTTTGCTTTACACGAAGGTTATAATTTATAAAAAATGGAAGAGTTGCATTTTAAAGAAGCCGACCCCATAATTACCATAGAGCCCCGATTTTCAGTGAAATCAGGAAGGGTGAAAGTCACACACACTTTTCCTGCATTTAAATTTTTAATTTTCTAAAAATCTCTTAATTTTTTAATTTTTAAAAAATCATTATCTTAAATTTCAATTAAAAATAATAACAAAACACACACGATATGACATTAAATGTGTGAATTAAGTAAATATAATTAATACGGTAATTCAATTTATTTTTTAAACTTAACTTGAGCTGATTAAAATTAATTTAAGTTAATAATTTAAAATGATTATAATAAATTAGTATTTCAAATTGAAGTTAATTACTTCAATTTAAGTCTAAGAATCGAGTTAATTCTAAATATCATTTGATTAATTCATATATGATATTTTAATTCTAAATATCATTTGATCAATTCATATATTTTGTTTATTTGTAATACATGTGCTTTGTTTTTGTTTTTAATGAAGAATTTTTCTAGAAATCTGAAAATTAAAATGAATTTTTTAAAAACATTTTAAAGAATAAATGATTTCTTCTAAAACTTCTTATATTATGAGAAAAAATATATTTTTTTGTCTAAATAAGATTATTAATTTTGGTCTGATGCAATCAAATTAAACTCAAATTAATGTAATTTTAAATCAAATAAAAATAATTTTAAAATATAAACCATGTTATGTTAATATTAATATATTATTTCACTTTCAAATTTTTTGTTTATTTAAAATATGTTTTAAAATATTTTGAATTTAAGTAATTCAAAATGTTAAGATTTAAGCAGCGGTGTTAAAGTTGAAAATGTAATTTTCACCTTAAAATTATTTATCTCTTTTTTTGCTTTTTTTTTTAGTGGTACATATGGGAAGATAAGTTGGAGATATCAAATCATCTATTTCAATAACGATATTTCTAATATATTTTATTAAATATTATTTATATAAAATTAACATAAATATGATGATATTTTTATTATATTTTATTAAATCTTATTAACATATTTATACAGAATTTACATAAATATACAAATAAAATTCAATAAAATAGGATTAAATTAGTATAAACAGAATTGCTCGATTTCGTCGAAATCTGGAGCATATCCGTATCTAATATATATCTACATGACAGGTTCGTTGACTGCATCTTCTTTTCTTTTGTGCATCTTCATTGCTTGCTGAGTTCACACAGCTGATTCTTTTAACTGGCAGATAGAATAAGAATTGGTGGAGGAAACACAGTTTGGAACATGGCTCGATCGAGAAATCTCCCAAAAGACAAACGAATGAAACAAAGTTGTGGTGATATGTGTCTAGGGACCTCATTACCATATGTGTGTAATGA
Organism: Erythroxylum orinocense; assembly: GCA_025531955.1. Lineage (NCBI taxonomy): Eukaryota > Viridiplantae > Streptophyta > Magnoliopsida > Malpighiales > Erythroxylaceae > Erythroxylum > Erythroxylum orinocense. Next base: position 1,754,556 of record JANZLX010000008.1, on the reverse strand, counting down.
GCACATAGATGTGGCCCTCCAATAGATATATCAGATAAGTTAGTTAAGTGACAGAGTAATAGAGACAATTACTTGGGGTAGGATATAATGTGATGCCCTGCTACTGCTAAAATGCCGCTTTCTGGAATGAGCTGTTCTAAGCATATCAATCTTCACCAGGGCCCCCATATTGAGGTGGTTTTTGACTTAAACTAATATTTTAATCCTAAGTTAAGAGTCATCCGTGTTCTTGATATGAAGTTCAAGATTATTGAAATCGACATTAATTAGATATCTGAAGTTCAAGTGATCTCATAAGTAAGAAAAAAGAGGGGTATTTTGGGGCATTTCTTACTTTTACATAGTTCATTGGAGCAAATTCAGGGAAGCTATGGAGGTGAATGCTGAGAAGTGGTGGGGTTAATGGTCCACCAGTTGCTTTGTTCAAAGCATCAAATAATTGTACTGGGACACAGGGTGATGATTCGTCTTGGACTAATTGCGTGATTCCTGAATTTGGTAAACTTAAAGCTATAATTACAGGACAGGATAGAGTTGAATCTTTTGAGCTCCACATTACACAGAAACTATGATTTGCAGTATCAAATATATCAACAATTTGTCTTAAGCAAGAATGGTCGAACTGCTAAAGGATAGTGGATCGCATTCGCATAGCCCTTCCCGGTTGAGGCACCCATATTAGAATACCAATGACTTGGAGATGATCTTCATTCTGCTGAAATAGTAGTGTGCATGAATAACATTGGTGTAGTTGCAAGATCGTCTGGAAATTATATAAATATCTCTTCAAGTCAATTGCTTTGATCATTTAAATAGTCCACCAAATGGTGGCTAACGGTAGCTTTTTATCTAAGAACTCATTATTAAAGTAAATGCAGGCGAAAGTTTAGGTGACCCAAGTGCAGTTTCATGGGAAAAACCAAAAGAATCACCTCTAAATGACATCAATGCCCTTTTTCGAAAATTTCTAAAGTCATTGAAAACTATGTTTATCATCTAACTGATATCTTTAATGCGAAGAGAATTAAAGATAAGAAGAAGAAGAAAGCAACATTCTTGTTAATTGGATCTGGTAGTGACAGACAATCACCTTATGCTAGCTAATCAAAAGGGTATTAAATTAGAGATGTAAACTTGTCCTGCTGTCACACCCATAGAAGTTGAACCAAGAAAAACAGGTGGTTTAGGAATTTCTGAGTGACTCAAGAGGAAGAAAAGGAGGACTAATTTTATATTTTGAAACGGTGCCTGCCACTGCCAATGCCTTGCCAATAAAACGGTACCTTTCTCTTTCTTTTTGAACCCAATAAAGCGGAGAGATAGATACCCGCAAGGGAAAGCAAGGGCATTTCTCATTTTTTCACGCCTAGTGAGTGCCAGTGCCAGGGGAAAAGGAGAAGAGTGAATCGACCAAAGCAAGAGCGTACTGCGTACCTTGTAAAAGATCTCACTTTTCTTCGTCAGACCTTCGACATTAAAGCAAAGGGTTGTGTTCAAAATTGTTGCTTTGTCTGCATCTCTGAGTTTCCCACCACCATTTGCTTTTTATTATCTCTCTTTTACTCGCTGTTTTGATACAAAATTCACTTCCCTTTCCTGTTTTATTTTCCAAAATCCCTCCTTTATCTGTGAATATACGGTTTGTTTTCACTTGGGTTTTCTTCCTTTTATCGTCTTCTTAGGATCTGTGTCCTTTCTTCTTTGTTTTCCCATTTGTCAAACGTTTGAATTTGTTCGCTTTACGTCATTTCAAGAGAACCTCATCACTGCACCTTGTTTTTCTTCTTATTTCCAGACTCGCTGTTTTCCCGCCCGCTAATCTTTCTTTTCTTGTCTAATATTTGTGCTTGTACGGTTCATAAAACTTGCGCTTCTCCTTGGTTTTTGTTTCGACTCTTTTGATGGTCAATAATGATTGAGTATTCTCCTGGAAACTTTGTTGTCCACGAACCAAGAAAAGGTTCTGAGGATTGGTGATTATGGGCGGAGATGGTAGAGTCCAGGTGATCGATCACAAAGGGTGTTCGAGGCTGTTTGTGGGGTTCACATCTTCAATGCCTTCTTTTAGAGGTTTGCAGTCCTTCGAGCCAATGTCTACTGTGACACCCTCGGTTGGGTCTGAGTCGGTGGTGCAATCCAATGGTCCATTCGCTGGCCTCGTTGTATGTGTCACGGGTCTATCCAAAGGTATGCATTACATACCACGAAATGGTGGTGATTCCGTTTTGAGTCTTTCATACGCCTCTTTCTGTTAGTGTTAATACTGCATTAAGAACTTAGTCGTTTACCTTTGCATGAGGTTCATCTACCTGTGTAACTTTGTGGCAGCCGTGGACTTTTAGGTGCTAATTGGAGTTACTTGTGGTGTTTCTTTTGAAGCTATACTGCTTAACTATCCCCAATTTCCTCAAACAGAGAAATTGATGAATAGAATTTTATCCAAAAGCTATGTAAATCCGGTAAATGAGACAAGAAGTCAAAGGCATATTAACTTTTGTTATGGAAGCTCTTCTTTCTTAAGGTTCAGTCTTTTATTGGTATTTGTTGTGTGCTATGTACTGCTCTAAGGGTGAACCTATAGCTTTATTCTTCCTTTATTTTTCTTTTCACTTTTTGTAGTTTGTTTCATTTTGTCTACATGTTGAAGGATATTCTGCGTATTGCTTTATTAAATAAGTAGGCTAGACATTCCACCTGAATGACTTTTTTCTGCAGAAGCAAGACAGCAAGTCAGGGAAGCAACTGAGAGATTAGGTGGTCAGTATAGTCCTAATTTGCACCCCCAGTGTACCCATTTGGTGGTCCAGATATCCTGTATTTTTTCCTTAAAGTGACATTTCTTTGTCAGGTCGAGAATAGGATCTGCTTATTGTTTGTTCATTTATCACCAATGGATTAGCTCACAGAAATATCAGGATTCAGGAAACTTTACAGTCACTATGGTTGTGTTAACCTGCAAAGGTCCCGAATGAGGGCTTGTTATACTGTTTCCTTGGAGCGTGTGGACTAAGTGATGGTTTAATATACGAGTTATATATCAAGGATATGAAGAACTTATTTTTTGTCCAGAAATGTAATTCTATGATAACTAGATATTATTCTCCATGCATTTCTTCAGTGAATCCTTGACACAGATTACAGCTACGGTGGACGTAAGTTTGAGCATGCTTTGAAGCATGGATCAAAAAATGGTCTTTATGTGGTTACACTAGGATGGTTTGTGGACAGTGTTAGGAGGAATGGTAAGAATCGCCTGCATTTTGCTTGTATCTGCCAGTTTTACTGGTTTTGTTAACATATGTTGGTCATCAAACATGGTTTTAAGGGATGTAATTTGTTAAATACAGAACAAGTAATAAAGAAGTTTTATAAGAAATTCACACAATGGATCTTAAGCCTCTACATTAAGAAATGATTATTCAGAAAATAAGAGTTAAACTTACTTCTCCCTTTAGCTTATCATCTAATTCCTCCTGTTTTCATCCATTGCAGTGAGGTTGAGTGAGTCACTGTACAGTGTCAAGAATGTTGAAGAAAGCGGTGTTCACTTAAGCGAGTTAAATCGTGTCATTGGCTTTACTGGCAGTGAAAATTCTTGTCTTCCTGCTGGTATCGGTGATGCCAAACAATTTCACAGGAGACAAGGACAGCAAAAACATACTACTGGAATAGTTTCCAGTAAAAATGCTGACTTAAATTTGTTTACCAACTTCGTGTATATTGATTCAGAAATTTCACATGACCTACGGAAGAAGGTAACTTGAATTTCCAAAGTCAAGTATTTTGCATTTGTTGTGAAGGGGGACAGTAGTCCTGCTTTACCTAGATTGATTTCTTCTTACTGGCTGCTCCCTGAGACATGAATATGCTTGATAGGTTCATGAGGCAGCTACAAGCGAGGGTGCCACTGTTTTGGATCGCTGGTTTGTTGGTTGTGCTGCAGGCTATGTAGTATGCGAAGGGGCTTCTGCCCAAAAATACCTCGGCCACTCCAACAGCCTTGTTACTGTAAGTGGTTTGGGGTTCGGTCCAGTGCAGATATATATTTAGTGCATGTGTGTTAATTTTATTCCAACTATGTATTCAAGGTAGCAGTCATCATCAGTTTGCTCTGATATTCTACTTCTATATTAATCTTTACATCTTTAATAAGAGGATTTAGAATTTTAAAGATCATCAGTTGACTGTCAACTGTCTGCTTTGTGAATCTATCTCGTTCAAGTTCTTTTGATATTTCTATTAGCCGGCGTGGATTCTGAAAACAGCAAAGGAGAAGCATGTGCAGAGACTTGTTAACATGTCAGCTGATCTGGCCAGGCAGATTGGAGTGATGCTTGAAAACTTCCAAAATGACAATGCAGGGAAGGTACTTATCTAATGCTGTATCTTTACACAATCACTTAATAATGTTATTATGATAATCTATTTGTTTCTCTACGTGCTTATTCGTTACATTTGTTGAATACTTAAACACCTTTAACATCCATATATTTTTTAGGAAATAGATAGAGAGAAGAACCCTCAAGATGTTCAGACTTTTGCAAGTAAAGCAAGCCATGAACAAAGGCAACAGATTGTGAATTCAGCCAAAATTGGTGTTAGAAATCGCCGTGGTCGTCGTATGCAGGTCAGAGATTCCTATATTCACTTGCATCTTAAGCTATTATAATAGTTATTTGTTGACTCATATTTGATTACTATTCTCTTGAGTGGTCTTCAGTCATTTGGTTCTTTTTTTTTGCTGTTTCCTTTCAGTTTCTAAAAATTCATTTACTAAATCTAAAAGAAAAAATGATTTACTTGCTCTTTTATAGTTCTGGCTTTTCTCAAATCTGGTGTTGACATAGACAATCAACTAAAGAGCCTTTATTTGGTTCAATTGAACAACCATTGTGATCCTAATGAGCAAAGTTTCGTTGGAGAAATCTAAAGTTGTTATTCATAAGTTTAGAATGTCGTGACCGCAGAATCTGGAATAAAATCCAGATCCATGGATCCCAAGTCTCTCACTACGAACTATGTTTAAATCTCCATTCATACAATGGTGTTTGCCATCTTAAACTGCTTCATACTGTCAAGGTGAATTGCACATGCAGCTATACATGTATTGTTCATTTTCTTCTTCTGCTTGAAAAGAGCTCATTATTTGTGTTGATGTGAAATAATGCTATTAATTTGTGAAGTTTGTGGGGTTCTCACAGACTTGTCAAACTCCAATTCGTCCAATAACCCCAAGCAGCCTTATGGACTCAATCTGCTGGTCAATATGTGAGCCAACTTCAACTGCTTCTATTTACACAGACACTTTTAGTGATGGTGTTAGTGAACATCAAACATCAGTGTTCTTCGATGCAAACGGGGACAAGGATTTAGAAGCTCCATTTGCAAACCTCACTCGACCACTTACAGAGAGGTTGATTTGCTAGTGAATATTATCCCTTAATCCTGTGATTGGGATTCGAGTATGTAGATCACTGTACTCTTTTGTGTATACCTTGCAGTGAGAAAACAGAATTGGTGTTCAAGAACCACTTTTTGACCATTCTATTTCCTATTGACCGATTTTCGGAGATGGGGCTTTCTTCAAGAACATTCTTCTGTGAAAATGGTTTCACGTGCTTGCAGTTGTTAGATTATATCTATGCATTTTATCAGGTGAGTTTTTTAGATTCTGCGGGCCTAACCAGCAAATGCATAGATGATAAGCTTTTGGTTTCAAGTTTGTTTTCTATAACCTGTTGAGAGTGACTTGCTTTTATCTTATTGTGATTCAATAAGAGATTGCAATTTAGAAGTTTCCAAAACCAGATTGGGATTAAAGATTCAGGAATATTATTTCTAATATTAGTCCAATTACCATAACGGTATTGGCTTAGTGTTGTAGACAGTATAGTTTCCGAGACCCTTTGCTGGGAAATGATCCCTGGATCATGTGCAGGAGATTATGTCAGCTTCAGAAGTAGAAGCGGCAATTTATACCGACTCAAGACATGCTGACCGGCTTCGAACTGTGTATGCGAGTAAAGAAACATCAGAGCTTGGATATGTGATTTTCAAACGGATAGACTTCTTGGGAAGCCGAAAGAGTTTTGAGATGCTGAAACGTGTTAATGGCGACAACAATAGTAATGTATATGAGCTCTTGATTAGAGCGTAATGTAATGTAAACAATTTTAGCATCTTTTCCTGATGCTTGTTTTGATTCATGGTCAGTGTTGACTGTTTCAAGAAGCTTGAAAACAAAGTTGATTTTGGAACTTTTTCACTGGCTCCAATAACAGTTGTAGTAAGAGTGTAAGGCACTTCCCAATATTGTGAGGGAATCAGTCTTAAGAGTATACATATATACTCTCATTAAGTCTGCATAAGGAAGTTAAAAGCTAAATGATAAGAGATCTTTGTTGTTTCCCATTAATCTCCTGTATATCTTTATTTCCTTTTCTTCTCTCATTTTCCTGGCAGTAAGTAAAATGAATGAGCATAACCATCGTGTGATTACAGGTTCAAGGTCTTCTTAAAGTAGATGCTCTAGTTTGAAGCTTGAAGTTGCACTTTGGTAGAAAGCGAAGTCGTGTATTAACAAAGCTTGAAGCTTCAGTGGCATACAATTATTCCACGGTATAAATTTTCACGTACAAGTCTGCTAAGTTGAAATGCAACGATACTTTTAGTGCTCAATTGTGGTTGTAGTATAAACTGTTCCGAACACTATGAACTGTCTATACCTCGTTCACTGGATATTAGTGAAGAACAAGAGAGTTGGTCATTTTCAACTCCTAAGAATGCCAGATCACTATCCCTAACCTTTTTACACCTGAGCTAGAGATTAAAACTAAATACCTGCCATTGCCAGCAGCTTCATTCTGAGCTACCAATGATGATTTGGCCCTGCTTTTGAAGCTCATGAAGCATCGCAACTGCTGCAGAGTCGTACGAGCTCTTCTTATCAGCCCTGGCATCTCCTGCGCATTCGACAATGCCAAGATATGGTATCTCCACCATGACTGTGGATATAAAACTGTTAAACGCCTTCCTGTTTTCCTTGTTTTGGCCAAACTGAATCGGGGTTCTGTTAAAGTAAGACTTCAGTTAGATGAAGCGGGAATGACTAGTGTAGAAATTGAAAGAGTCTTGGGAAGTTAATAAATGCTGAGAGGGGATGCTTGATCACCCATTTTTCATGAGTACTTCAAAGCATAACATATGCACCCACACAAGAATCCTGAAGAAATAACAGAAACCACACAGGAGGAAATTGCAAACCTTGACTGATTTTCTTTCGCTTCATATTTTGGTATTGACCATTGCAATCTCTTACAAAGATCAAACAAAGCAGACCGAGGTCCTCCTTTCACCATGCTAATTTCCTCAATAACTGCAAAAGATGAACTTGATCAGAACTTTACCTCCATTTTCAGAGTTAGAACGGAAATAGGTCAGTTAGCAGCAGAAACACATTCAATAATGATGTTTGACATCCAAAATAAAAAAATGACTCCAGAAATGCTTGGTTGGCTCCAAAAACAGATTCCACATAAACCAGAAATTCAGCATGTTGTTACCTGGGGGACTACCTTTGGGAGTATCAGCCTCGGAGGAGACCCTGGCTGACTTTGCAGGCTGTTGATTCTCACACGTCTTGTGTCTTTTAAGGTTTCTTTGCACAGACAGGCAATCATTAGGCGAATTAATGGTCTGTCTATCTAAAATATAGTCAGCACCGTCTTTCCTTATCCTTGAACCACCGTCAGAATATACAATTCCTATCTTCTGCTGGATTGAAATTTGCAATTAATTAGGCGTAAAACACTGATTTCAATTTTGTAATAATCAACCTTCATTTGCTACCAAATATAGGTTATTCATTAGTTCATTGGATGTAGATACTTTAGAAACTTGGAGCTAGATTGTATCCATTTCCAACTATTTGTAAATTCCTTCTTCCCTCCCTCTACTAAAGAGAACAATTTTTTTCTTCGTAGTCAGAAATGGATACAATCTAGCTTACCAGGAACTACTTTTAACAACAGAATGAATGTTTGCCAAAGAAAGTCCTAAAAATGATCAATAAGTAATTCGCAGTGGAATCATAAGAAGATAAGCTCTATAAATGCAACAAATTCCCCATAAAATTTTCTAAACTATCAGAAAATTATTATCATGGCTATTTGATATCTTACTATTTAGAGTTTTTACTATCGAGAACATCATTATGTATTTTGAAACTATCTAAAGGACAATATAATGTATATAAAGTCTAATGATATAATTTCAAATAGTCACAGCAAACAAGATAGGTGATTCAAGCTTTTTTCAATAAATATTATCTATATAGATAAGACTCAGCTGGACAAAGCAGATTAAAAGTAATTTGGTAGGAGCGCAATTTTAACAGTAGAAACAAACCTCAAGCTCATTCAACAAATGTGAAGCTGCTTTCCCTCTTGCATCTTTTTTGTTCCGGTCGTATCCCTCTCCAACCAAAAGAAAGTCACTCAGCTGCAAACTAAGCTGAGCATTCATCATTTCCCCTTTGATAATATAAGTTTCTCCAATGAAATACCCTAGATGGTCACATAATATGCGTAGTTGACGCACTGGAGGCAACTCAAGACTTTCAAGAGTCACTAATGGAGATAGTAAGGGCTGGAATATTTTCCATACTAGATCAAGGTTAAGGTTTGTATCAATTAACATTGCCCCAGCAATGCTTTCAATCAAGTCCCCAAGAGCCTGTTAAAAAGTACAGGAACAGTCAGAAAGCATATGGCTTGGTTATATAGCGAAGTAATAAACTGCAAAAGAAGTTCAGGTTCATAAATGCGATATTGATGCAACAAATGGTTTCATGGTCATGAAGTATATTGCTTCCCAAACAAAAACAATTGATAGGGGTCCAAACAAGTGAACTTGCCTTGGGAGCCTTTGGGCCTCGGGTTGCTTTGGCAGTTTCATCAGATCCCTTGACAAACTTCACGTAATCTGTTATTTGAGTGAGAAGTAATGCAGAGCAATGTTGAAGATGCTTACACAGGTCTCGCTTCACAGCAACTTGAGCAAAATGTTCATTACTTACAGATGCTGAACGCAAATCAGTCAATTTGCCAGGATCAACATCTGTGTGGTTCTGATAAAGGTAAAATGTAATAAGCAAGTCCAACACGGCATCACCAAGGAATTCGAGCCTCTGAAAAGATCAAAATATTAAAAGAGAGACAAAGAAAGTCTTACCGAATAATTCTTGAAGAGACTTATTAGTTTATCTCTTATCCTTGGAACGTTTTTGTATAGAAAAATATATAGAAGTAAACATACACATCAATTCTCAAAATGTGTAATGTAAATGTAAGAGGTTAGTTTTAGTGTACTAACCCCATCGCAATATGTTATTTCTGAGATAATTTAGAACCATTTGAATTTTTTAAATTTAAAACTTCATTTCCAAATTCCATTTTCAGTCCCTGATCCTTGAAAAAAATGGCCAATTTAATAATAATTCACTACCTGATAGCAGTAGCAAACTCCATGTTCTCGCATAGTTGCATGTGTTATGGCTTCCTGCAAGAGAAATTTGACAGAGAATGTATACCCGAGCTTTGACTCTAGGACCTTAGTATCATCTTCTTTAGGAACATGAGACCACAACGATCTGCTATTGATTGCTTCCACTACCAATGAAGGGTCAAGTTCAGCATCAACACCAAGCCATTTCATCACATGCAGTGCAGGAACTAGTCCACCACTGATGTAGTATGCTCCTATGACAGCTTCAACACAATCAGAGATTGTTTTGGAGGATATCCATCTATGACCCATATCACAGGACTTTGCAACCTTAACTGTTGGATCTTCAGTTTGATATTTTGCATCCAAAGGTACTTCAAAAGTATCAACCCCACACTTACAGGGAACAGGACGTATAGGTTGTTGCCCTGGAGCAATCCAACGACGTGGATCAAATGCTCCATCTCGTATATAACCCTGCCAACAAGAAAAATATATAACCTAATTGACAACTTATTGAGATGTATTCACTAATTAGCTGTATTTCCTAATGTACTGAAAACAGAAAAAAGATTCCAATCCGCATGCAGCAGAGTCTAGGTGAATCAATTATTGTCCCTGTTCCTATAAGGTGGAAAGTTACAACGGTGCATATTTTCAGTTATACGATGTAAGAGTTCAATATTTAGACATTCTCCCACTCACAATTCATCATAATATTCAACAATTATGAATACTAGATTCAAGTATTCAAAGTAAAACTTTCATTTCCACACTTAACCTTGGACTGTAGATGGCCCTAAAAGGAGGGTGTAAATACATTAAGATAATTTATGTACGTATATTCATCTTTTTCGAATTTCAGGTGCATGTATTGTAAGATAAAAAATGAGATGAATGGCATAATTGGCACAATGTTCCACTTAAGTTTCACTTTCCAAAACTATTAGTAGAGAAGAATTATTCAAATGAGGCACTAACTTCTACATAGTAAACACAAAGGGTTCAACCATTTACTTCCAGATCATTTAGATCAACAAAGATGCCCAGTAAGCAAGTTTAGTGTCAGGATACACAAGTTTTCATAGAAGTACCAATTGGTTAACCAATATGATATCAGATGTGATGTTGAGTACCTGTATGCCACGACCAATGCCCAATTTATGTAGGGTTGAATTACAGACAGCCAATGAGCGCCGATAAGATAACTGGCCTTCATGTTTTCGGGGATAGTTCAGAAACAGGTGGCAACTTACTGCATACTTTAGTACTGAATCTCCAAGCAACTCCAATCGCTCCAAAGAAAAATTTTCACAACATCTAGGTGTTGTTATTGCCTCCAAAATCTAATAATAGAAGGCGGATTACATTAACCATGAAGTGTAAGATCTATCATGAATTATAAATCAAAGAGGAGTAATTTAACTACAGAACTAACCAATGAGCTTGACATGTTGAAATCAGGAGAACAGCAAGCAATTTCTTGTCTAAGTTGACTTGCCAGCATCAAGGACTCGAGACGGTGCATCACAGATGGTATTAAATAAAGTGATCTTAGAACATGGAATGAAATACCCATACTGACTAAAAGTTCAGGTGGCATGTGAGCATATTGCTGTTGTTTCTCAACCATGTTATCTTTTAGTCCATCTGCTAGATAAACCAAGTAACAAATCAGTTAAGCCAAAAGTTTAGAGAATATACAGTGACAAGTACTATGTGACATGACAATTGTTAACTTTCATCATGTCTGCAGTTTATGCAAGCATATGTGGGCTTATGAAATTCTCTCTCTCTCTTTTTTTATCCTCTTTCTATCTTGTTCCCTAATAACACATTTAGAAAGGAAGGAATCAGATAATTTCAGAAGGTACCAATAATGGTAGCAGTAGGGTTGATAATGAACCTCTTAAACAGAAGGTACCGAAGTATGCAAATAACAAACCTTCAGAACCAAAGTTTACAAGTAGATTGTGTGGGTTGTGGCTTTGCTTTAATCGCAACAAAGGTTGTCCTGGATGCCTAAGCACAATTGCATACCTGACAAGAGCTAGCATTATTTACAGAACTATGAACATCATCAAGGACCATAAATATTACAGCATTCAAAATAATAGGGTTAAATACATTGGGACTCCCTGTGGTTTGAACCTTTTACATTCTAGTCTCATATTTTGAAAACTATCACTTACCTCCATTGCATTTTTTTAGTTAGCATACAACTCCCTCCATTATATTCTGTTAATTTTTCATTTATTTTTACCCAAAATGACGTTGTATTGGAATTCTTATGAATGAATGAAAAACTAACGGAATGTGACAAAAGGAATTGTCTGATAGCTAAACAATAATATAAGGAGGTAAATACTAGTTTTCAAAACATAAGGATTGAAACGAAAAAGTCAAACCAGAAAGGGATCCATTATATTGACCCAAAACAATAACTTGGGACCAGCAGCCACCTACTTTTTGTGGAAGTACTCTGCATACGTAGTAGCACGACCTAACTGTGGATCATCAGCTTTTCCTTCAAAAGGACTCTCAGAAGAGGTATTACTCGCCACTTCAACAACAGTGTACAATCTTCCCGTGTGAATGGCCAATACCACCATATCTTTTAGACTACTCCTATTAATTGATGTATCAGCTAGGTGGATGGTGTTCAAACTATTGCTTTCATTTAAAGATGAGCCATCACTGCAAACCAATTTGTTTCCTCTATCATGGTTATCTTGCCTAGAATCCAGGTAAAGGCTGACCTTTAAGTAATCAATCAGACGAGAACAAGCACCAACTCCTGCCCAATTTATTGCCAGTGATCCTTGGCTTGGACTGTTGCACGTGTCAAGTGGTAGAAGCAGATACATGTAAAATGCTCTCCAATGTGACTTTGTTTTGTTCTTGAATAAAAACTCTCTTGGTTTGTTAGATTGTTTGGATCCGGAGTACAACTTCCCAAACAAACCATTAAAGAGTAATTCCTGAAAGTGTTTTGCTTTGATCATCTGTTAAGAGAGAAACAAATACAGGAACTCAGCAAGTCTCTACCAAGATAGGAAAACACCATTGGAATCCAGCATAGACATTATACCTCTTCAGCGTCCAAATATACTTGCCCACATGAAGATACACTGGCTTTAACCATCTTCCCAATTAAGTAAAGGTCAAACTCGACATCTCCCACATCATCATCAAGTTTTGATTCAATGAGAAGTACAAACCCAGAATAAATCTCACTTTTAACGTTGCATGAGAAGTGAAATTTATAAGCATAAAAGGTAGCTCCATCAAGGTTGTCAACCCAATTTCCAGATAAAGCACGAATCAAGGTTGTTCCATGTAATTCCTTTCTTTTGGTAGTCCCTTCATATAAAGAGCGAGGTTCACATAAACAGTATGTCCCTGTTAACTCTTTAGCCCTTTCTAGACATTAATTATATTCAAATTGCAGAGCTATGATTCTATCCACCTAATTTCAACACGAATAATCAACTAATAATTAAAAGGCAAAAAGTTATCAGTTCAATTTTAAACATCAAGCTAGAAGTCAAAAGATTATGGAGGAGTTTATCATTGAAATATTCTTTTCACTTTTTACCACAGGGTTAAAGTAAATACATACCTGCACCCCCAGAAATTGCTTTATCTTTTGCAGCAAAATCATTTTCTGAAGGATGTTCAATGGCTGGTAGAAGATGATCATCCAAAGCACCCAATTGGTGTAGTTTTCTACAAGCTTCCAGGCATACATGCTGCTTACCTAATTGTTGGTTCTTAGATACTGGACCAACTATTGTCTGAAAAGCTGCATTTGGAGGTAGTTCTAATGTACATTGGCAAGATTGTCCTAGAAATTTTACCTCAAAATTTGGCCTTGGTGTATAGTACCTAAGTGCCATGATAACCAACAAGATTTAATGAAAGATCATGGCTGCAACACATACATGCTACGGTAAAGACAGCATAAAGCATTCCAATATTGCAACTGATTAGAAAAACATTTAATACCTGTCACCAGGAAGCTTTTCACAATACTGATATATAAGGCTAACACTCGAATCTGCTGTAATTGATGCTCCAGTCAGATCCACAACATATGACTTTGTTTCCTCATTGCTACACACTTTTGGAATCCATAAATTGGGGTCTCTGTTTACAGCCATTTCTGTCATTGACCATTCACTCCTGATTATATCAAATAGTTGATCCCTCTGTTTCATGTTTCCCCTGTCAATTGTATACACCATCAAAGTCAGCTGAGTAATACAACAATAATGAACCAATAAAAAAATTAAAAACTCATTTGAAATTTCTAGTCAAATATTAGAAAGACAGTGACGCTAAGGTCATCACCTCTCAAGCATGAGTATATATTCGGAATCATTTTGTCGAGCTCGACCTCGAGATTGGACATAACTACGGACTGTCTTGGGCAAATCAAATCGTATTACAGAGGAGCAATTGGGCACATGAATTCCTTCCTCCAAGACATCGGTGGCAAATAATAGATTGACCTACACAGAAGAAAATTATTTTTTTTCTAGGTCCAACATCAACAGAGTTTTCAATTGAGTAAATCTGACACAATAAAGATCTTAAACCTTCCCAGAACGAAATGATTCTAATTTTTCCTTTTGTACATTTTGTGTCAGTGCATCAACTGATGTATTACTTCCTGTCAAGTATGAAACAGAAAAATGTGCCAAAAATGGAACTTTCTTCACAAATCTTTGAATTACTTTTGCAGTCACAATTCTTTCAACAAAAATGAGGCACAATACTTGCCTAGCTCTCCTGCAACCACGAAAAAAAGGATGAGTAAATAACTTGGCTAACATACTAAAGTATCTTCCAATTTAAAATCTTTGTGGCTTTTCTTCAGGATGATACTTATTACCCAAATGATATGAAAAGTTGAAGTAGTTCATGTAATTTTGGAGATATGTAGCCCAGCTCCACTGACTTTATATCATCAAGACCAAAGTCCCATAAAGCATAATCACCTGAGGCCATGAGAAATTGTTAGGAAGAGTAAACACAGTGGGAAAGAAAGACAACAAAGAAAAGCACAAACCTAAAGGTATAGACAGGCAATATGACCAATTGGCGGAGAAGAACCAAAAAGATTTATAGCCAAAATACACAAGTAACAATGTAACTGATCATCATAGCCTCTAGATGACTAGGGAAACATACAACAAGAAATTAGAGTAAGATACAGGCATCGAATTTGTTCCATTTAATACTGTCAGAAATTAAGCAGAAAGTGTATTTCCTCGTGTTTTTGTTACAGCACTACTAGCTAAATATATATACAAAAACCTAGTATCCAAATCCGGTAGATACCCATAAATCATGGAGTATCTTATCAGAATCTTAGCCAATCCTATCAGAATCTTGACCAATAATATCCT
>JANZLX010000008.1:1694636-1713801 GCA_025531955.1 Erythroxylum orinocense | reverse complement strand
ACAAAGTTGAATTTTCTTGTTTGATGAAAAAACAATAACATAGCAACCTACAGAAAGTGCCAACATATCTGCTTCTCATATAAGATACTTTTGATTATGTATGATTCAAATCAAATTGAATCACTCAGCTACTTTTGATAAAAAATTCTTTATGGGCGTATTTCTGTATCTGCAGTTGATAACAAAGTATTTACATCTATTTTTTCAATAAATTCATGTATTGTGTCTTCCACTTATTGAGTTTATTTAATTACAGGATGATAGAGTTGCAATTTGTCACACTAAAATAGACATTATTTCCTCAACTCAAATGACACCCCAGATTTCCAAAACAAAGAGACCAATATCAGAAACTTCTGAGAATGATATGCCTTTTATGTGATTTAATATCACCAAAAATGTCTTCAACCAAGTTGACCACCAAAATCAAAAGAGAAAAGTTAACTTAACTATGAAATGTTCAAGAATGATGAATTTGTCAGCTACTTTTTGTTTGGTAAACTATCTATCTATTTTGGAGCCACAAGTATTTTGTACTTGATTAGTAAACTATCTATCTTTTGTACTTGCATAATTATGGCTCTCATGTTTTTGGATTCATTTTTTTTTGTCAAATTCCTATTTTATCATGATCTTATTTTATAACATGCAATATGATAATTTTGTACTTGTGTTTGCCTTTCAATTTTGTAGTTAAAATTCATTGTTTGCTTTGTAACAACCTGTGCAAAGCACAGGTTCAGAACTAGTTTTATCTTAAAGGTATGCACTAATGCCCTCTGGCCACTTATCAATGTTTATAATAAAATTACCTATTGAACGGGCCTCCTAGTTATTATGACTGAGCCAAAATGTTTATTCACAATTGGATTTAACCTGGTCGTAAATGATGGTCATTTATGGCCCGTGAACCTTATAATATAATAAATATTAATTAAAAATGTTGTTTTAATTATTTAAAAAAATTATAATCATTTATTATATTATGAGACTTTCGGGCCATGAAAAACCACCATCCATAAATCACAGAGCATTTTCCTTCGTAATGGGACTTCTTCGAGTTTTTACACTACATTCTTCTTTTAGCATTCACTCACACGATCCCATTTTTTCGGATGCAGCATAAATGACATTAAAGCATAAGCTGCGCGATCATATGGATCCAAGGCCATAAACGTTTGCCCCAATCATTTTTCTTCTGATACCTATGCCCCCTGAACTCTGCAACCACCAAATAAGGCTTTGTTTGTTCTGTTTTGAAGGGCATTGATAAAATCAGTTTCACCGTCAGGTTGATGAGATCTCATGACTTTTAAATGGTCCAAACCCTCCCCAACTTAGCGTTGTTTCAACAAAACAGTGGGAAAACCACCTACCTTTTGACATCTTTGTTATCAGTGGGAATGTTTTCTCATAATTTTTGCCATATTCTTGTTAATTACCGAGTGCCACTAACCTTCCTTTATATCTGTAAAGGGAGCCATCTGAATTCAACTTTATAGAATACACCCATTTACAATCAATGAGCTTAAGATCTGGAGGACAGGGACAACATTCCAAGTATGATTATTATGAAGAGCCTGAAATTCTTCTTGCATTGCATTTATCAACGTGGATGTTTATTTGCCTGAGAGTAAGAGGAAGGAATTGTGTAGATCTTTGAAGAGTCATTGGAGCATGATTGGGATCACAGTCGGGAGGACGCGGTGATGATGGGGTTGTCTACATTGATAGACAAAACCAGATTTAAAGCGCTCAATTAGTGGTGAGGTATCATCAAAACTAGGAAGGGCACCGTTAAAATGAGATACATGTTGATGGGAATAGTACTCATTTTCAAAGAAAATCATATTTATGGAAATACAAAGTCGATTAGTAATAGCATCATAACATAAGTACCCTTTATGAGCAGTGCTATAACCCATAAAAGCATATTGGACTAACTGGGCTGCAAGTTTGTGACGCTCATGGGTAGGCAAGTGAACAAAGCAAATACAATCAAATATATAAAGCATATGATAATCCGGATGTACACCAAAAAGGCGATAGTAAGGAGAATCAAAATCCAATTGTTGTGAAGGCAAATGATTAATCAAATAAATTACAATGGACAATGCCTCAACCCAAAATTTAGACATAACAGAAGACTCCAAGAGTAATGTGCGAATCATATCTAGCAGATGACGGTTTTTATGTCCAATCACCTCATTTTGTTTAGGTATATAAGGACATGATCTCTAAGATATAATGTCTTTCTGTTACAAACAGGTTTAAAATTCATGAGACATATATTCGCCACCATTGTCAGATCGTAACACCTTAATATAAGTGGTAAATTGTGTCTTAATGTAAACCAAAAAGTTTTGAAAAGTATATCCATGTCAAACAGGTATAGTTGTCAATGGACGTCAAAAAGTATCTATATTGTGCATGTGAAAGGATAGGAGTAACACCACCAAACATCAAAGTGTATAATCTCAAAAAATGTATTGGCACGATTACCATAAGGATTACCATAAGTAGGGGATGGTAATATCTTACTTTTCTCGAGTTTGCAAGTGGAACAATCAAGAGATAATCTAGTAGAAGAACAATGATTGTTTGTACCAAGTAAACCACGCTTCATTAAATTAAACGAAATCACATTATTTGGATGGCCCAATCATTTATGCCAAAGTGCATCCTTATTTTCAATAATAATAGAAGCCAAAGACAAAGTTCTAGGAATGGTAAACTGCAATGGAAACACTCTTCCCACTTTAGGCCCCCTTGCGATCACCTTCCCTGACACTTGATCCTGCACAAAATAACCATTACTAGATAAATGCACATCACAATTATTATCCACCATTGGTCCAACTAAGATTAAATTAGTAGGCAGTCCAGGAGAAATAAATACATGATGAAAAAAAGGTCCAATATCACCGATGGTTGTGATTAAAATCTTCTTGTTATTAGCAATTTGCATATCTTGCGTACCAGTATACGGTTGTATATTATGTAACAATTCAGATGAGCCTATCATATGACTGGATGCCCTAGAATCAACTATCTAAGAACAAGGAAGGTCTTACTGTGACCCTGAAGTCCAAGAGCAAAAAATGCATTAAGAATCATTTGTTAGACCATTTCTTAAGTAATAGTAGGTCGATTGGTGCTAGTCGTCATTGATGTAGAATCATTAATGTTAGATACAGAAACACCTGCTTGAAAGGCTTGAATACAGAAACACCTTCTTGAAAGACTTAAACTTTCTTATTTTTAGGACGAGTAGGATATTCCATAATTATGTGGTCATTCTCTTTACAGTAATTACAGAATTTCTTACTACAATTGCAAGCAATATGTCCGTATTCCTTGCAACTATAACACTGCATAGGTCCTTTCTCTCGGTTCTTTCCTTGGGCAGCATAAGCAACATTGATAGGAGTTGATGTCTACATAGCCATTTCCAAAAAAAAATCTAAAAATTCGTAGAATTTTTCAAAAAGTGAAACCAAAATCACAGGCCAACAGCAATTAGAGTACTCTACTGTTAGGCTTTGATACTATAACAATATTTGAGTAAAACGTTGAATGCCCTCCTTTGAGAATCCTTTCCATTAAATAAGAATTATTGTACAATCTATTTTTGCTAACTATACATACACAACTAATAGGTTGAATAATGATATTCTATTATAGTTAAGAATAAATAAAGTGACTAGACTACTTATGGTAAAATAAATCACATAAACGTATCCATAATCTCTGTGATTGCCATTGATAACCCAATCGGAGTTCGTCAGCTTTTCCCTCAATAGGACTAAGGAAATGTGTTACTTACCACTTCAAAGACAGAGTACAACCTTGGTGTTTGAATGACCAATACCAACAAACCTTTCAATTACTAGTATCGATTGAAGGTGGATGTTATTTACCTAATTGCGTTTTGTAAACTAAGCCAAATTTCCTCCATCATAGTTGTAAGCACTTATGATGCCCTTTTACATATTTTACAAGACAAGAGCAAGCATAAATTCCTGCTTAATTTATTACTAAAGATCCTTTTGATGGGGTTGTTGCACGTCTGAAGAGAAGCAGATACACCTACAATGGTCCCCATTGCGACTTCAGATTGTTTTTAAGAAAAAATTCTCTTGGTACGTATCCAGAGCACTGATTCCCAAACAACCTACTAAATATCAATTCATAAAAATGTTTTACCTTGATCGTCAACCAATAAAGACAAACCAGTTAACTTAGCAAATATCTTCAGAAGCCTTAACTATCTTCCTAATCAGATCAAACTTAATTCCACATGACCAAGTTCTAATTCAATCAGAAGAAACCCGTAATAAATCTCACTGTTAATGGTACATGAGAAATCAAACGGATTGGCATTATGGCTAGCTCCCTGTTAAGTTTATCGCCCCATTTCTAGATAAATGCACGTATCAAAGTTGTCTCGTCTAGCTCCTTTGTCTCTTGTAAAACCAAGAATGAAATCCTATGAGACGGACAAATTATCAACATTCCAAGAAGGGATATTCTTCCTAATTCCACACAAACTAGTTGCCCCATAATTTGCACCAGAAATTCAAACTATAAAAAGTCCAGGGTTTCAATTCAAGGTTTCGGCACTGGGGAGAATAAACAACTTGGCGAGGTCTGCTTACAGCAATTTACCTCCTCGTTTTGCCATAATTGTTGTTACTGCAAAAGTCTAAAGAAAGTTTTGGAGAAAACAATTTTGTCTCTTGCATTTACCCGTACAACATATATACAGAAAATATTAAATAAGATATTCTTCTAAAGATGGAAAACCTCCTATGCAAAAAAAACTTCGTATGAAAACAAAGACCCAAAATTATACACCTAAACTATAACGGAAAAGACCGACACTATAACATCCAATACCCCTCCCCCCCTCCCCCAAGTTGGAGTATGAGGATTAAAAATGCCCAACTTACAATGCAGAAAATCAAATTGATATTTACCCAAAGCCTTCGTAAAAACATCGGAAGGTTGTATAAGGTACTTGACAAATGCAGTCTGAATATTCCCACTTTGAATCTCATCGCGAATAAAATGGCAATCCATTTCAATGTGCTTTGTTTGTTCGTGAAAGACAGGCGGCAATGTGCAATGTTGATTGGCTAACACAATGCAAATGTATAGAAGCACAGTTTTGAATACGAAGAGAATCCAATAATCCCTTTAACCATTTGAGCTAGCAAGTTGTAGTAATCATATAGCGATACTCAGCTTATGCAGAGGATTTAGACACTAAGTGTTGCTTCTTTGTTTTTCAAAAAATAGGTGAATGTCCCAAGAAAAAAAAATCTAGTCAAAGATCACCGAGTCAATGGGCAGGTAGCCCAATCTGAGTCAAAGTAAGCATATAATTTCAAATCACAATTGGCTTAAAGCAGAATACCTTGACCTGGATTCCTCTTTAAATATCACACAACTCGCAAAACTGCATCCCAATGCTCCTTCTTCGGATGCTGCATAAACTGAGCAAGAACATGCACACAATATGACAGCTCAGGTCTAGTAATTGTGATATAAATCAAATGCCTAACCAGTCTTCTAAACTGACCTGGATCATCAATGTCGTCCCCTATAGCAAAAGCCAACTTGTGATTTTGTTCAAGAGGAGTGTTGGCAAGTTTAGCTACAAGCAATCCTGCTTCAGGTAGAATATCCAAAGCGTACCTACGCTGACACAAGAAAATGCCATCTGAATTGTGTGCTACCTCTATCCCAAGAAAGTATTTAAACTTCCCCAAATCCTTCATATGAAAACATGTACTCATATAAGCCTTGAATTTTTGCACTGCGATTTCATCATTACCCGCAATAATGAGATCATCTACATAGGCAAGTATAGCTAAGAGTACAGGACCATCCCGAAAAATGAATAGAGAGTAATCAGAACTAGATTATGTGAATCCATACTGCTTCAAGGATGTTGCCAGCTTAGCAAACCAACAGCGAGGTGTTTAGCGCAAACCGTATAAGGATTTTCGAAGACAACACACCTTTCTCGATATTGAAGAAATGAACCCAAGAGGGATTTTCATATACAGCTTTTCATCCAAGTCACCATGAAAAAAATGCTTTTTGTACATCCATCTGATGAAGTTCCCAACCTTTCGCGGTAGCAACAACAGGAAAAGTATGAAGCGTAGTCATCTTTGTTGTAGGAGTAAATGTTTCATGATAACCAATTCCTTCAGCTTGATTATTACCAAGTATCACGAAATGTGTTTTACAACGTTCAACACTTCCATCCGAGTTATACTTAATTTTATAGACCCACTTGCTGCCAATTGCTTTCTTTCTAGGAAGCAGATCTTCTATTGTCCATGTAACGTTGTCCTCCAGAGCTTGTATCTCCTTTTTCATTGCTTCTCTCCAACATTCCTTTTTCATTGCCTCTGTATAAGTATTAGGTTTATGGCTTACAGGAATACTAGCCAAAAATGATCGATGTTGCAAGGAGAATTTATCATAATTCACAAATTATGTTATAAGATAAGGAATACTTGAGATTGGAACAAAGAACTTGTTGAGGGGCTTACGTGAACAACATGAGTCACATAATCCTTCAAGCGAATTGATGGTTGCCTTATTCTATGCCCCCTACCAAGATGCTCCTCTATACCATTAGTCTGACCTATGCAATCACCATCACTATTTCTAGTTTCTTCATTGACAACAATATTGACTTCCTCTTTCTCACTTTGCTCCTCTTGATCCTCAACAACATCAAAGCCCAAAGTGATATCTTTAGTTAGCTCCATATATGTAATAGTCTTTTCAACATAAGGAAATTTATTTTCAACAAAGACCTTATCTCTAGAGACAAAATATTCACCGTTCTCCAAATCATGCAATGTTCATCTTTTCTTCTTGTGATAAAATCACGAATACTCCAACATTTCAACTCATATTAGATAAGGAATATAAGAAAACCAAATACAGAAGAAATGTAGTATATGAAGATGTCTGAAGCACATGTCGAAGACAGAAGATGGAGAAACATCCTCGAAAAAACATTTACAGCTGAAGTAAAAAAGGGCTAAGTGACTTAAGTCACTCCCACGTGGTTCACTATTCAAAGCAGTAGCACACTCAAAACGGAACCGTTCTCCATACAAGTCAATGGCATTATACTTACACACTGTCGTATTACAAAACTTAAGCTTCAAAGAGACAAAACGCAGCAAGGAAGATACAAAACGCAGACAGAAGACAAAGTCATTAAAGCTCACGTGGAAGGCACATGAGGGATGCCTAATTCAAGAGACAATCAGCCGAAAGCCATCTTCTACAATTTTCAGCAGCTATAAAACCAACACGGAGACTTCAAACAAAAGTAGAACACACACTTTACAGAAACTTCAATTTATCATCTTTATTGTATTCAATCTTTGAGAGTAAAAAGAGAGTGAGAAAAAGTTCAGAGAGTGCTAGAGTATACCTGTGGGTACTATGAGAGTTTTGGGAAAAACTCTTTGCAAGTGTAGAACATACACTCATCTCTATATTGATTTTCTTCTTCTCCTTCTTTAAATTAGTGAAAAATTCACCATTGCATATGGGAACCTTGGATGTAGATAGTGATACACTATCGAACCAAGTAAATCTTGTCTTCTTTATTTTCTGCACATTACATACCTGCAAATTAACAAAGCCTTTATCAGTTCTTGTGCTTGTAAGAACAACAAATTCAGTCTTATGTTTGAAAGAACTAAGAACAGTAGTAAAATCCCAACACTTCTTAAAAGGATACCCGACAAAAACATACTTTCTACTTCTACTTGCAAACTTATCATTTTTTCAATTCAAATTATGTGCATAGCATAGGCAGCCAAAGGTTTTAAGATGCATATAAGACAGGGGCGCTCCAAAAAGAATTTCATATGGCATTTTACCATTCAACACTGTAGAGGGGATTCGGTTAATTAAGTAACCAGTAGTAAGTACACATTCGCCCCAAAATTCAATCGGTAAATTCACTTGAAATCGCAAAGCCCTCACCACATTAAGAATATGGCGATGTTTTCTTTCAACTCGTCCATTCTGTTGAGGTGTACTAACACATAATGTCTGATGCAATATACCATTCTCCTCAAAATATTTCTTCAAACATACGAAATCACTTCCATTGTTACTTCTAACAATTTTCACATTTTTCTCAAATTGTCTCTGAATCATCACAATAAATTATCTAAGAACATAAGCAACCTTATCTTTCTTAGTTAACAAGTATATCCAAACAACACAAAAACAATCATCAACTATTATTAAAAAATAAATTGCACCACAAGATGCAGGAACTCTATAAGGTCCTCATAAATCACAATGTGTCAAATCAAAACACTCTTTGGCTTTATTGTCACGAGAAAAGAACACTTCCCTGGTTTGTTTTGCTCTAAAACAAACATAACAAGCCTTATTACAATTGCTTGCTGAACTACCAACTTCATAAATCAACTCTACCACCTTTGGAGAAGGATGACCTAACCTCCTGTGCCATAGCTCAAAGGACACGTCATCTGTGGTTTTTCATGCATGAGCTAAAGCCACTCCTTTGAGAAATAAGGCCCCTCACGTTGTTCACCCGCCCTAATTAGTCTCCTCAAATCTAGGGTCTTTATAACACAAAATTTGTCAGTAATCTGAGCCACCAAACTCAAATCATGTAGAAGTTTTAACACAGATATTAAATTGCAATTCAAATTAGGAACAAAAAGAACATGTTGCAGCTTTAAATCCCTTCCAAGAACAACACTTCCTTCTTTGACCGCCATTTTCTTATCTCCATTAGGTAAACCAACAGACCAAGGTTCGATATCACGGACTTCTTTAAGGTAAGCATATGTTCCTGTCATATGATGGGAAGCACCTGTGTCAATAATCTAAGACAAAATAGTTTGCTTACCCGACAACCTTTCATTACTGTTGTTCTTGTTCGAGCTCAACATTTCCATCAATTTGTTCCATTATTCATCACTCGGCCCAGTAAAACCCTTTCTGTCGGCATCAGTCACATTTCCTTATTCTCCTTCACTTCCAGGTACGTGCACAATATTGGCTCGTGAGTTGGTTCCCTTGTCACGACTTTCAATCTGGCATTTGTGTCCCCCACCCCGTCCAGACATATTAGAGCGAGGTTTGTTCCCCCACCACTTCGGGTATCCTTTTAATTGAAAGGAAGACTCGACATCATGTCCTCCTTGCTTGCAGTTTGAATAAATTGCACTTTTATCCCTTCCTAAACTTCGACTGCCAGGTTGTATTGCAAAGCTCATAGGGCCACCTTTTTCTTCCTTTATTCATGTCATGTTCTTCACCCGCTCCTACTGAACAATTGTTGAGTAAACATGATTTAAGTTTGGCAGTGGTTTTGTACTTAGTACATTGGAATGTGCTGTTCCATACCCTTCATCATCTAAGCCCATCAAAAATTGTTAAACTTTTTCCTCTTCATGTTTCTTTTCCAATTCCACAGTAAGATTGCACTTGCATCAATTACATTTTCACAACGATATCTGGTCATAGTTTTTCAATTCATCCCAGATTGTTTTGAGCTGACCATAATATATGACTATGGCCTGACCATCCTGCTTGCAATTCACAAGATCTGACTTCAATTGTTGCACTCTTGGTCCATTTCCTATAGAAAAATATGCTTGATATCTTCCCAAAAGTCCTTCACGTTCTCCATATGAGATATGATCGAACGAAGCGTGGGCTCAATGGTGTTGAAAATCCAAGTAACAAGCATTGAATTAACTGTCCACCAATCTTCAATTTCGACGAATCATCTTCTAGCTATTTAACAGTTCCATCAATGAAACCATGCTTCTTCTTAGCTCGCAGAGCAGTCCAAATTGCCCTTGCCCATTCATCATAGTTTTCACCTCTCAACTGAACTTGGGTAATAATATTACCTTGGTTATCATTCGAGTTCATTGTATAAGGATTTGAAAACACCTTTGCAGAAGCTGATGGCATAACGATTTCTTTCCCATCATCAGCCATGGCTCTGATATCATATAAAGGTCTAAAGAAAGTTTTGGAGAAAACAATTATGTCTCTTGCATTCACCCCTGTACAACATATATACAGAAAATCCTAAATAAGACACTCTTCTAAAGATGAAAAACCTACCATAAATCTACCACTAAAAAAACTCCTATATAAAAATAAACATTTGTACAAAAGGAAAGACCTAAATTATAACAGGAAAGACCGACACTATAGCGTCCAATAGTTACCGTTGAATCGGGATAGTGTTTACCCGAAATGGCTCTAAAAGACTACCAAAAACCCACGATCATGTTTTCCCCAATTTGCTCTAGCGGACTATGAGAGGCTATGGGCCTATCTCCGATATCCTATCTAATTTATGAGTAACTAACGGTCTCGACTTTTAGGGTTTCGATCTTAGAATAAGAGTAGGGTTTGTTATTGCCGTTGGAGTGGAATAACAGGACGCAGATCCATATGATTTATTGATTTTTCTTCTTTCGTTGCTCGCCACTTCCCGCTTCCACTCCTCATCACTCTTTGATCATCGAGATTGCCCTCAACTTTCATTCGCCTATCATAAACCCTAGGCCCAATCTCCAAGAGATTGTCGTTTGTTTATATTCTAAGTAAAAGAAAACCAAATCTTAACCGATTCCGGTCGAGTCCATAGGCCTTGTATTTATAGAGGTTTTGATCCGAGTTCAAAATAGGTAATAACTTCTAATGAAACGCATTGTTTTATGATATTAAACATGGTTTAATTTATTTTTTTATCAATTTAATTGTTAGTATAATTTAAAAAATATTGATTAAATTTTATTTTTTTTTGTCACCTCCGATGCATTTCACAGCTAGCTGTTTAAACTTAGAATGGCACGGATTAAGAGGACAGAAGGAATACCAGGGTGTCTTCCCAAAAAAAACAAGGGAACAAAAGCGAAACTTTTATAAAACCGAAGTCTAGGCCGACTCATTTGTTCTTTCCATCTCTCTTTTTTTTTCCCCTCGAAAATTAGTCTTCGGTTGGGTGTAAGTCTGTAAGATAATAAGCAAATAAAATGAAAATAAAAAAACTAAAATTAAAGAAAAACAAAATGAGTAGAAGTGAAGTGGAGATTGGCGATATTCCCAAGCCTTTTCACAACCCTCTTTTCTTTTTAGCCTTCTCTTCTTGTATTTTGCTTGCAGGTCGTCTCACGAATCGGCCCTGAAAGAAACATGACACCAAAACACAAACACAATACAATATTGTTATAAGTTATAAGAACAGGTGGTCAAAATCCAAAGTATTGTTCCTACAGAAATCATATATTATTAAATCCGAGGCCTAGCTTGTTTTGGGTGTTTCGTTAATTAGTATGGAAATAAAGAAATATAAAAAATAAAAGATACTTATTAATGTGTAATAATTAAATTGATAGTATTTTTATATCATTTTTAGGCAATATTTTCATAAAATAAATATGACTTTCATTCCTTACCATAATCATTATAATTCTTATTAATATTCTTCTAAATAAACCATGCTTATTAATATTCTTCTAAATAAACCATGCAGCCTTATTATTATTGTTTTCACTTTTATTTTTAACATACGCAAAAATATTTTAAAATTTATAATTTAATAACTAATAAAACTTGTCTAGTAATATCAAAATTTTAATTTAATAATATAGTATATTCATTAAATATTACGTAATTTTTAATTTAATATATAACTTTTTAAAAGCTTTAAATTTAAAGATTAATTTTAAAAAATTTGCATAAATCATATCGAAATATTATTTTTATTGATTTATATAAAAATACTATTTTAATCTTATTTCTGTAAATTTTAAATTATCATTAATAAATTAATTTTAAAAAATACACTCAATTAAAAATTTTCAAAACATTACACTTTTAAATTTCTCTTTTTTTGGGATTAAATATGCGCGAGATTTCGAAAGAAAGAAAGAGTAACAAGAAAATGGTGTACCTTCATTCTGGGCCGTTGATCAGCGTTGAGCTTCCGGACCTGGTACCTGATCTTCTTCGAGAAGAGGCGCGTACGCCGCTTTTCCTTGTACCGTAACACGCTAGCTTCTCTCACTCCATTCTCTGAGAAAAGATCAATCTGTGCTAGTCTGGCCTGCACACCACCATAGAAATGCAACAAATTTAAAAAAAATCTTATTATTACATATTTCCACATTTTTAAAACTTATTTAACAGTCAAAATGTACTGTAAATTATGTATAAAATTCATTAATAAACTAAAAGTAAAGAATTATTGAATATTTAATATAAAATTGGATTTGATAGTTTCAAAATTCATATTTCTTAACAAATAAAAACTTATAAATATATATGCACGAGGTACTAATAATAGTAATATTATAATATTACTATAAAAATTGAAAAAGCAATTGGACCCACCAATGAACAACAAAAGCTGAAAACTGAAAAGTGAAAAGTTGAGTTCCTTCCTTTTTTTCTTAATTTTTACTAAATCTAGTGATAAATAATGAAACCAACAAAATATTAGTGAAATTAAAATATACTCCTTTTATCAAAAGTTAATTTTGTTATGGACCACAAAAAAAGGCTTAATTTTGTTATGGACCACAAAAAAAGACAAGTTTGCACGATGTATACTGTAAAAAGTGTACTTATTTCCCGGCGAGGGACGAGAGACATACGGAGGCATCGCTGCCGTCGCCATCGTCGGAAAATGGGAAACCTCGGTCGGACCAAGCATTTAAAACGTCGTCGTAGTCTAGTTTCAACAGTAACCCAGAATTCAGAGGTTGCGGAGTCGTATTCACGTTCCCCAATACCGAGTTCTTCGACTCGACCGCTGGTTTCTCAATTTTCTTCTTCTTTTTCTCGTTGGAATTCGATTTTGGCTTTGGCGTTGGCTTCGGCTTCGGCTTCGTTTTCGACTTCAATTCCGACTCCTGATTCAAGTTCGATTTAAAATCCTTGTTGTTTAATCTGGGAGAGATTTGAAGCATATCAACAATCGGAAAATTCCACCAGTTCGCATCTTCAGTGTTTCTAAAAGCTCTCACACCACCAGGTCCAAGTCCAAGTTGGAACCTTCTATCAATGCTTAGTCCCATCGCATAAGGGAAGCTATTCATCTGGCCTCCAATGTCGATGGCTTCGGTAAAAACACTTAGGTTCCCCATTATACTATCAATACCCTCTTCGATTTCTTCATCGAGAATTGACTCTGCGTCAAGACTTTCCTCGTAGCCATCACACAATTCCATGGAGTTACCTTGTGAGTCAAATTCCCCTGTACTTGTCTGGCAAGGTTTGTCATAGAAACTACTTAAAGTTGCAATCTTTGACTCGTTTGAGAAACTGGGTTTCTGTCGAATTGGCTGGTGGATTGGGAAACCGGAGTTGTCGAATACCCGAAAAGGCAAAAGCAATTCCGAGGACTCGTCGAGAAGGAAAGCGTCTTGGGGTTTGGTGAAATTGCGATGATTGGTTAGATGTTTGGTGGAGAATACGTTGGGGTAGGCTGTGGAGAGCAGGGCAGCTGCTTCGTTGTAGGTTTGATTGGGGCGTTTTCGAGGAGTTCGAGGTTTTCTGGTGGAGATTGCTAATGGGGAATTGCTGGATTCAGAGATAGTTGAAGATGGGGACGACGTATGTGATGTCCAAGTTGAGGTAGAAGGGGATTTTACTATGTCTAAATCTAGTCTGTAGGTTCTGCCACCTCCACTTAAACATGAAGAAGACATTGCAGATTTTGATGGTGGCAAGAAAAGAACTGAAAATTCTGGGGATTTAAAGTTCTATAATCAGGAATTCAGACAAAAGAACATCTAGAAATGATGTACTCGATGGATAATAAGAGTACAATTTAAGTGGAATTTAAACCTTGGAGGTAGGCTGACTTCAAGAGAGCAGAGGAAGTTTCAAAAGATGTAGAAACAATAATCCAAAGTTATGGAATTCAAAGATAACCTGAACTTTAAGAGAAACCCCTCTTCTGAAGTGACCTGAAAGTTGGAGAATCAGTTGAGAAAGGAGGAGAGTACGGAGTACTCTGACTAAGCTTAAACACTTCACTTTTCACGGTGAATTTAAGGAGACACAGAAAGTAGCAAAAACCCTAAACCCTGAAAAGTACAACCCACAAAAGTTCCATCCCAAAATATAAGAAAAGGGAAGAAAAGTCCAAGAATTGCTAATATTTTAGAAAAGAGGGAAAAAAACTATAAACTCTTTCTGAATTCACAAAACAAAACAGATATCTTTTTCCCCCAGGAGCCCTTTTTTTCATGCAAAACCTCTCAAAAAATCCTTCACGAACCTAACTTCTTCCACAGAGAGAGAAACTTGAATCATATATAGTTCCAAGACCATGGAAAAACCCATCACTACACAACCAATAACCGAAATGAAAGCTATCCGATGAAAGATAAGCAGGGACTAAGAGTTAGTGCCCTCCTGAACCTGAAGAGTTCAGCAGAAGAGAGAGGAAGAAGAGAGTAAAACTAAAGAGGCGCAAGTAAGCAAACACTTATGGGCACGGCACGGCCCAAGTAAGTCACGGGTAGACGGAGATAAAAAGAAAAGATCCGTTCGAGTTCGATAGATATAAAAGCAGAGAGACGCAGTCCCGCACAAGTACAAACAATCCCTGTTAGCGTAGAACAAATCAGAGGAAGAGACAATAGTTGCTCGCTGTAGTTCTTGTACGTAGGGACCACACACTCGTCCCTGTAATTTGGTTTTGTTCGTTGGTCCTTCAATTATTTCATCGCGCTCGTTTCCATGATTGACCCTCCAAGCTCTGTCCTGCACATATCTCTGCCATACTAAATGATTTTTCCTCTTTTATAACATGCCAAAGTTCTTCAGCATTTTCACGCATTATGTTAGACATTACAAAACACACTATCTTATTTTACTGTCAAGATTAAGGTTTTATCATTCAATTTGCGAAAATATGCTGCTTATCAGCATTAATGATAGAAAAAAAGTTAATTACACTTAATCTTTGTGATTTGATAATTTTATTTTTAATAATTATTATTTACTTATTATATAATTTTATTTTTTGTTAAATTTTTGTCAATTAACTGTATATTAAAACTTATGAATCTTAATTGCCAGTATATAAACAATTCCATAATGAATATTTGTCAAAATGTGAGTATTAAATATATATTTATTTATTTACAAAGAGTGTTTACGTATTTATTCTTTAAAAGGTTAATTTTTATAACTATTTCTTATAATATAATATTTAAAAATATCCTCCTAATTGTGTCAATTGTCACTTATATAAAAAATCTAATGAAAAAACAAAGAAATTAAAATTTTGTACCATAGATGTCTTAAATCGAAACAGAGGGCTAAATCGGTCAAATAAGAAATCTAACCATAATCAGGGCTCGCATGGATTATCTCTAGTTTCTACCACCCATTACCCCCTGCAAAGTTTCATATATTTCTCTTATCTGATGACACGGCAGTATCCCATTGGTTCGGTTAGATTTTGTGGGGCTAGTTTGTCATGTACTTTATTGGTTGGAGGGCTATCACGTGTATCTATGCATAGCCGTTAGAGGAAAGAGGGCTTTTGGATCTCACAGAAAGCCAAATCATTGAAGCTTCTTTTTATTTTTATTTATTTTTTGGTGTCTAGTCTTGTGGCAGATGCCTAGCATACGTTGGGCTTTTTACGTTCAATGGCTTATGATTACAAAATCAATCCATCTTTAGAATAATTGCACAATCATCCTTCCATTCTTTTAAGTTTTTGGTTTTTCCCCCATAATTGGAATAATGAACCGAAAAATAGTCATTATTGGAACTGACAACAAGATTTGAGTCTAGTCATATCTGAATTGAAATCGATAAAAAAATAATTTAATCAAAGGTAAATTCAAGCTTAAATAAACTAATTTTGAATTTTGAATTAAAATTCAACTTTAATTCTAATTTTAAAAATTCGCAATTTAATTAAATTAAAAATAAAATTAAAATTTATATCATTTAATTCAAATTTAATTAAATTCTAAGACTATTTAAATTTATTAACAATATTTAAACAAAATCTATATCATGTGCACAATTTATACTTTTATCCTCGAATTTGATATGTATGCCAATGCCAATGCCACGTCAACATTGCAGCCAGTAATTTTTATCTGTTACTTTATCCTGTTTTAAATAATAATATCTCGTAGCCTGTGCCTGTTCGGACTTCGGACATTAGGCGTCCAAGGTTCCGCTTTCCAGGTTTATTTCCGAAAAATATCTAAAAATATCCCAGACATCGCCAACTTTAATATCTACAAGTTTT
This sequence comes from Erythroxylum orinocense, assembly GCA_025531955.1. Lineage (NCBI taxonomy): Eukaryota > Viridiplantae > Streptophyta > Magnoliopsida > Malpighiales > Erythroxylaceae > Erythroxylum > Erythroxylum orinocense. The sequence continues at coordinate 1,697,459 of JANZLX010000008.1, read as the reverse complement.
TAATACAATTATGAGAACAGCCAGAGCAACTGAAAAGATTTTTTTCCCTTCCTTTCAATAACTTCGTTTATTCTTTTAATTTTCCAATAAAATATAATTATTTGCACTTCTTTTTTATGATATTAGTAGACTTTTTAAAAGAAAATAATTGTTATTTACAATTGATAAAGTTACTATGTTATAACCAACAGACTATAGTTTAAATCACGAAAATATTTTTTAAATATAAGAAAAAAGTCGAGTATAATTGACGACTCTCGCTTGAATTTGCCCCTTTTGTTACTTGTGATTAATTTAAAGTTTGTGACTTAAAAATTAGGGTTTAATTACATGATTGGTAATGGTCATTCTTACTTTTTTATAATTTAGATTCAACTTAACTTTTAGTTTGTTAATGTTATGAAACTCAACAAAATGTTAATTAAAATAAGGTTATATTAATTACAAGATCTTTTTATTATTAAATAAAAATAAAATAATTTAGATTTAAGTCTATAAAAATTTAAAAAATTTGAGTGACTACAACTATAAGTAAGAACTCAACCAAAAATGTAAAAACTATCACTTACACAATTTAAATTCCAAATAAACTAATTGATTAATTGAAAATTGAGATAAGAAAAGGCAATTATTTTTATATCTAAGATGGGGGACCCAAATGGGGAAGTCTGAAATCTGAAGGGTCAGAGAGTGGCATGGCCACAAAAGCCAAGTGGACAGGACCTTATCCCAAGTGAGGATGGGTGGAGTTTTCATGGCCTTTGAAATTGGATAACCAGTGTCAGAAAAAAAGAGTGGTTTCTGGGACTAGAAATTTCACGACACACGTGACTTCTTGTTTGCCTTCAGTATTTTCTCTTCTACGTAATCACCGATGAAAATATCATGAGATCCAAAAAATGTCAGTGAATGGAGGAAGTTTAAGCTTATCTTTTTTCTACTTCTTTTTAGAAGGGGGATAACGAGAAATGGTAATGTATCAAGTTTGATGTTCATTATTACCCACTGGAGTCAGTCCTAATCTTCTAAGTCGTATTAAAATAATATCATTTTAATAAAATTAATTTAAATGATAGTATTTAATTTTAAAATAATCGATTTTTTCAAATTTAAATAATCCCTCAGCCTTAACCCCAAATATGGTTGAGTTGGCCAATATTGTCATCCTAAAAAATAAGGTTGTATTAGTAAAAATGGAATGGTTTAAATTTGTTAAGTAATATTTTAAAAATTGAATTAGAATTTAAACCAATAAAACAAAAGATTTAAAGTTTAAAGATTAAAATGATATTAAATTATTTTAAAATTCAAAGGGTTAAATTATAATTCAAAAAAGAAATTGATCTAACTTTTTTGAAAAAGGCTAAAATTTAACTAAAAAGGGAATTATTAAAATGAAAAATAATTTATTTATTTTAGTTTATTAATATTAATTAATTTACAAAAATTAATGATTTTAATAATACAATTATTGAAATGAATTAATATTAAAATTGAAAGTGAAAATTAAATTAAATAATTAATAAGTTTTAAATTTTTACAAATTCAATTTTTTAATTATTGTTGATAAGACAAAGAACTACGTAACTTTATAACATTGGCAAGTTATCCAGTTAAATTTTATCTCTTCGGTGAGTGACAATGTTCTGAAACTCGGATCAGTCATCAAACTGGTGGTTTTACTTATCACTAGTTTGACCGGTTCAATTACCGATCGAATCAGTGTGACGTAATAATTACGTAATAATTATATTTAATTATATATAATTTTAAAAATTTTAAAATAAAAATAAAAAAATAATTGTCAGACCAATTGATCAGTTTTGATCGGTTCAGACTGAGTCAAGTCGGTTTTGAAGGATAAATCGGACCAGACCACGGACTGATTACCGATCAGACAGATCGGACTGATCCGGTCTGAGTTTAAAAACAATGGTGAGCGATCATAAGATTCAGGTCAAATATTCTTATTTTTTATTTTTATTATTCTATAAATATCTATTTATTTAATTTTTGTAAATCTCATTTATTAAATAAATAGATAATCATACACGAGATAGGAACGTAGCAGAGTAATGGAATGATAAATAGATAATCATTCACGTGGTGACACGTCCGCTTAAAGGAACAAGTACGCGAATTAACCTTATCACAAACAGAACGCTGACTTTGTCCGTATTCCTTCCAATGTACGACTTTTACCAGAATGTCCTGTTGGCAGAGCATATTTTGATATATATATATATATACTGTTATATTTTAAATAAATGATTAAATAAATAATATCCTTAGATTTAATAATATTTATAATTTTGTGTGTTTATACCTGTAATTAATTATTACCTTTTATTTTACATACAATGAAGTCACGTGATAGAATCACTTATGCGGCTTCCCTCAATTCTTTCAAATTTATAAAATTATAAAAATTTTAAAAGATATATTTTATTAATTGAACTATTTGTAAATGTCATATTTTTATAGTAAAAAAATATTCGAATAACTGTTATTGGTTAGTTACTGCTTTAACATTCGTTACTATTATGATAATTTTACTTTATCTTCTAAAATATTTTAAAATTTAGGCTGAGAATTAAACCTATAACAAGTTTAAGATTTAAATGTTTAGGGGCCGTTTAGTTCCACTTTTATTTTTCTGTTGTTATTTTTAGTTTCTGTTTCCTATTTTTAGTTTATGTTTTTTTCAAAAAAAACGAAAACCTATTTGGTTGAGATTTGCAATATAAAAACTGAAAATATAAATCTGTTTGGTTGAGATTTCTAATGAAAAACTGAAAATAAAAATATGTTTGGTTTATTATT
>JANZLX010000008.1:1677048-1694536 GCA_025531955.1 Erythroxylum orinocense | reverse complement strand
TGAACTTTACATTTTCCAGCTTTTAACTCCCAAATTCTCATACAACCCATCTTGTATCTAAACTATCTTTTCCATTTCTTTTCAATTTCATAATTATTATTTTCTCTACATATGAATAATCTCCAACAATTTCTCATTTAATAGTCTTAACTTTCAAGAAAGGTTCGAGGTCCAACAAATTGTTTATGCTGATTTACGTTAAGAATATTGCTGAAATTGATATTTGACTTTTTGGCAATTAAAGCTGATATTTGTTATTGATCTTTAGTTCTAAAATTTAGTTTGTTTTCTCGTGCTAACTTCTTATGCTAGTGTATTTGGGAATTAAGCATTATTCTACAAGATTTTTTCGTTGTTATCACCCATTTTGCCTATGAAGAGCAACTAGTAATATAGAAACATTCTTGTGACAATGGGACCTTTTAACTTTGACAATACAATAGGCACCTTCGCTTTGGAGAGATCTGTTTCTTTCTCTCTTCTCTACGAACATTTTAAGGGCAGTACTCATTTTATTCTTATTTGTATTAATCTTATTTTTACACTGGGGACAATGTAGAGACTAGGTGCGAGGAGGGTCTAATATATTGGTTTATATTTGTATAACTCTTAATATTCAAATACTATTATTTCTGCACTTTAACACTTGCATTTGAGAATCTTTGAGCTTTAGATTGAAATTTTAGATTTAAAGGAACAAGTGATGAAAGTGTTGAAAAATCGATTTCTAGCAACAACTTTTGAAAGAAATTCTACACCTAGACCTTTATTTAATCTAAATGCTATCTATTTGAAGTATTTTCTTGCTTGCCTTTGAAATTTTTGGAAGTGAGTATGAATATACTTGTCTTTTGAGGTTAAAATTGCATGACGAATTAAGGTAATAATAGCTAAGCAATTTTTGTTAAGTTTAAATTGATAATGAATCTAGCAATTTGATTTGTTTGGAGAATTGTGCAAGTTTTTTACACCAATTTTTATCCAATCTTTGTAAGATATTTGAGCCTAATTTATGAACATGTCATTAAATCTTGCTCTTATTTTATTCTTTGATTAAGTGTTGTCAAAATTGGTTTTGAAAATCTAGAATTTGCTTATTTATTCTTGTCGAGACCACATAATGAATTCTTACTTTAATATGATAAGGGCAATTAGGATTTAACCATGTTATCTTTCTTAAAAAGCCTACCATTTTCCTTCCCTTATATACGAGTTTTGGTTCTATCAATCATTAGTTCTGTCCATTTGATCTAACACCTTGGAATTGTTTTTCCTCTTTTTAGTTTATGTTTCATGTACATTTGTTCTTTGTTCTAATAAATTAAAATTGGATTAGTAATATGGCATTGTCAGTCTTATTTATTGACCTAACTATATGGACTGGTTTGATTGTATCTATTATTACAACATGATGCTGCTTGCCGTGTAATTGCTAGACTAAAGGTGGAAAGGGATGAGGCAAGATCATTACTTGCACAAATTGAAAGACAGATACCCCAGCTGGGAGCAACAACCTCTACGGGAAGCCCACCATGCCTGGTCGTACTGACGTAGCTATTTACGCTTCTAATTGATGGTTCTAGCTATTTATGTTACTGATTGATGGTTCTAGTTGTAATTGATTTAACGAAACATCAGTGCCTGAAACATGAGATTTAATGAATGCAACCTGAGATTTAATCAATGAAATCTGAGATAGATTTAATTTCACTAAATGAAGTCTGATCGTAGTTGAGGTTTATATGAATTTGCTACAGCAAAACTGTGTCGACTGAAGTATATTGTCGGTGTTTGTAGAAAGTAGCTGCTATTTGTATTTATTACATTTAACTTCATTGATTACTCACAACTATTACACTGTCTCTTTTCACCTTTAAAATGGAAAAACTAACACAATCTTACATTACCTAAGTAGTGACTTTGATTCTTTACCAATTCCTTGTGGGTTAACTTGGATCTTGCCAATACTGTCTTTCTTTGTTTTCGTTTGTAAGTTTTGTTCTTTCTATTTTCTGATTATGCCTCATTTTTGGATTATGCCTCATTTCTTGCCAATACTGTTTTTTGATTGAATCTTGTGTTTTTTGGTTACTGCCTTTCACTTTGCTTTTTTTTTATAGTTATTGAGATCAATGAAGGTTTGGTTTACTTTATTGGTTTTCATTAATTAAAGAAAAGGATTTTTTTGATCAGCTCCTAGGTTATATCGAGTGTTAACTTACGTTTTCGTTCATGGTGTCAAGATTCAAGGATTGTTTTTTAAACTTGTTGTTGTTTCGATGTTTGTACTTGGATAGTTATAGTAACATCATATTGAATGTATACAGACCTATTGCATCGAAGCATTCAAGTATGACCATATTTAACTTATATAGTCCTAAAAGATTGAAGAACTTTTGTTTGTTTGTTTATGCATTGATGATTTTGGCTCCACTTGTAGTTATTTAATTATTTAGACAATCATAAAGGCTAAATTGCTATTAAATTAGAAGCATTAACACTAACTTTTCTTTTAACAAAGCATCAATTTAAAAGTTTGGTGGCCCAAGATATACAGTTAACGTGTGATCATTTTAAGTTCTTAATTGATGTCAAGACCCTGGGGTGGACTCAGGATTTGTATTTGTTGATATTGAAATGTCTGTTACTAAAATAAAGAGTTTGGGTCACTGGCTTGACCAAAATCAAGCTAATTGATTTTAGCATAATGTAGAAGATCAATTCATTGACGCTGATTTAAATTTTTTAAGTGTGTTGCATGTGATTGAAGGGGGTTAACATTTCTTTAAATAGATATATATATATACACACACACACCCACACCCACACTTATTTTAATTAAAAACCTATTTGTATATAACATTGTATCTCATAAAATAACAGTATATGAAGTTCTTTTCCCCGTGTATTTAATATATAAATCAAGATATACATAAAAAAGAAAAAGGAAAGAGAGTTGGAAAGCCACCATATAATTTCCATATAATTTGAAAGACTGTAACTTGTTGTGGACAATTAAATTTTCTTATTAATATGGATGGGTCGTATTTGTTGGTTTCTAATAATTTCAATTATATTTTATTTTTTCTTATGTGGTTCGATTCATTTTGTATCATAGTTGATATTAATGTTCAGTATCCAATTTATAGTTACATAATACTTATATTTCAATCTTTAATTTAATTTATTATTTGGGTTTAATTGATCATGCATTCAAAGTTGATTATTTAATATTTACAAATTTATTTTTATCATTTTCTAGTATTATTTAACAATTCTTTGGTTAAATAAAAAGAGATTACAATAAAATTTTATATAAATTCTGAATTATAAATTCTGAATAATATTCATAAGTTAATTATATTACTCAATTTATGTATGTTCTAAGTAAAGGTTACCCTAATAGAGATACCTAAGAGCGCCTTTAACATTCAGGTGGAACTATGAGCAGAGTTTTTAAAGAAGTTTTAAGTGCCATAGATAGATTTTCAAAGGATTTACTTGTACCAAACGATCTCAAATTCAAGGAGATTCTACAATAAATTGCTAATGACACTAGATATATGCCACATTTTAAGGTAATCCAATTTGTTCTTACTCCCCCTTCATTATATTTTTTTGTTAAAAATTGTTGTTTTATCATCTTATGATCATTGTTTTATATTAGGATTGCTTTGGAGTTATTGATGGTACACATATAGCGGTAGTTATTGCAGAAGAGGATCGAATGAGATATAAATGACAGAAAGGAATAACGACTACAAATGTATTGGCAGCATGTGACTTTAACATACTATTTATGTATGTTTTAGCAGGTTGGGAGGGATTAGTACACGATTTTCATATTTTCCTTAATACAATTGGTAATCCGAGACTTAAATTTTTAAAACCACCGATAGGTAATTTTAAGATTTGCAGGAGTTGTTATTCATGATTTAGACTTTTTATGTTGTCATATATAGTAATTATATTTCCTCTACAGACACTCAGGTAAATATTGCTTAGTTGATAAAGGTTATCCGGAAAGAGAAAGATATTTAACACCTTATCCAAATATAAGGTATCATCAATCAGAATTTCGTGGTGCAAATCTAAGAGGATCTCGAGAAGTTTTTAATCGAGCTCATTCATTACCGAGAAGTTATATTGAGAGGGTTTTTTGTGTTTTTAAGGTTCGATGGAAGATATTAGAGAAAATGCCAAAGTATTCATTGATGGACCAAAATATAATAATTTGTGCAGCTTTTGCATTGCATAACTATATTAGAAGAAGTACAATTAGCGATCCGGCTTTTAACATCATCGATCAAGATCTTGAATTTATACATCCAAAAGTATTTTAAGATGTTAAAGTTAACTCTACGCAAAAAGGCGTTAAAGAACAAAAAACTCGAGAGATGACAACTATTCGTGATAATATTGCTTCTAGTTTAATAACAGTTAGACGTCGTTTATAAATTGATATAAACCTTTGCTTTAAATGATGTTGTTCATTTTTTTTGCTATATTTGAATTGCATTGTTAAACTTCAGTTGGATTCTTACATTTTATGTTTTGATGTATCAGGATTATCATCATCACATTATTATTATTATTTTTATTGTTGTTGTTATTGTTGTTGTTGTTATTATTATTATTACTGTTATTTAATTATAGTTATAAACTTAATTTTTGTAGAATTAAATATCCAAAATTTAAATTCTTATAAGAGTATTTATTAAAATACTAAAATATATAATATTCATATCCTTATAATTTTTTAAAGTCATATTCTCATAAGTCATTTTATACATAAACAATTAATACTAAACAACTAATTTTACCAAACATCTCTAACAAACAGCTAATGCAATCCGCTAGTCAAATCAACTGATATAATCAGCTATCAGCTAACAGCTAAATGTAAATACCTGATTGCCAAACATGACCTGTCTTAAAATAAATTACAATAAATATTAAATAAATTTAAAGAATTTGAAATAAAACTGAAGAATAATGTTCTTCTTATGAAGTTAAATTTTAAAAAATTATTAAAGAGAAATAAATGATTTATTTTATTTTACAAAAATCAATTGATTAATTAATAAGTAAATCGAATTTAATAATAAAATTTATTAAAATAAAATAAACCAAAAATTATAAATTAAATTAAAAATTTGACTAATTCAAAATATTTATGATTAAACTAACCTAGTCGGCTTGATGTTTTAATAATTATTTTTTATTTAACAAATAAGGAAGAATAAAATTAACTAGTTACAAATTGTTTTTCTAAACTAATCATGTAATTGTTTTGTCTTTCTTCTTTTAATAAAAAAAAAAAACTAGACACAATCAGTAGGTGGTAATCTTTGAGTATTATTCTTAGGCATTTCTACAATCAGAGGTGATAGCTACCGACGTTGTACAAATGTGTCGTTTTTGTCCTTTATATCACGTCGCTTGCAAAATTGACTTGATTTTTGTGAGAATCTTTTGCAAAATAATATTGAAAAGTTAATTATTGGTTCAAAAAGTCCAGAGAAAATAAAAATAAATTATTGATTTAAGAAGTTTATTCGATAGGATCGTAATAAGAATTATAACGAATATAGTAAGTTGTGAGTATTACCCTAAAAAGAATATAAAGATATTGTTTATTCAATTATTATATATTATTAAATATTTTTTCATTCATTATTTATTTCTTTTTGTACCAATTAATCATTTATCCTTTAAGTATTTTCTTTTACCTTATCATCCAGTTCATGCTTGTTTAAGAATATAAGGAAAATGATATTGTTCGGTCAAATTTTCACAAGGTTCCAAACTCTAATCGTGGGGGGATCGAATCAATGCGTAAGACATTTAAAAGAGGCATATTATAAAACAGAGGGCCGTAATGTAATTTGCAAATCGGTTCAAGATATAAGGACAACAAATCGGTGCAAGATAAAAGAAATTTAAGCTGCCGTTCAGGACTTCAAGCTAGACGGATGTGTGTCAATTTTAAGTGGTTAAAGGATAATTAAATAAAAAGTAAAAGATATAGTTATCTTATATAATTTATAAAATTTTGGAATTTTTTTAAAAGGAAATATTTCCTTAAATTTTGATTAAAAGTAATATAAAATTTACCAAAATAAACATTACATATGAATAAATAAAATATTATTTACTTAATAATTTAATTAAATTCTGAAATTTAAAATGAGTTAATTAAATTCTATTAAATTGATAATTTATTATAATTATTTTAAATATAAATAATTTGTATGTATGTATTATTAGATAATGTCGTTGAAGAGAAGCGGGCTGGACCATAGTCAAAGATTCTCTTACTTTTTAGGATTTTGTTGGAATGGGTTAACTTGTCTTTCTTAGCGGGCTCATATATAAATGCAACAAATTCCGCTACAAGAGCCTGTTTAAAATTAAAAATTTAAAATTAAGGTTCTTCCACCGTCTTCCTCCGCAAGCTTCAGTCACGAACCACCGTGCAACCACGCAGCCAAGATACTGATATCAAACTTCTTTGTACATACACATATACATACCCATACAGGTATATCTATAGATAGAGAAAATGAGCGGAGAAACGAAGTTCAGTGTATTGGTGAGCATGTTCGAGTGGATACAGAAGACAAAGTACTCGGCCAAGAAGCGCGCCAAGTTCCGGAAGTTTCTCGATAATTTCTGCAGTCCCGATGACTACTTCGCCCCCATACGCCTCATTCTTCCTGGAATCGACCGGGAGAGAGGCTCCTATGGCCTCAAGGAGTCTGTCCTCGCTGCCGCTCTTGTCGATGCCCTCGGCATGTCGAAGGAGTCCGCCGACGCCCTCCGCCTCTTCAATTGGCGCAAAGGCGGTGCGAAGACTGGCGCCAATGTCGGTAACTTCCCTCTCGTCGCCTCCGAGGTTTGACTTCTTTTCACATTATTCTTTGTGTTCGTTTACCGTCTTTTTTTGTATGCGTAGTTGTTTGTGCGATGGATGACTTGATTATTGGGTGGTATAACAGGTTCTTCAAAGGAGACAAGGAATGTCTTCTGGAGGACTTACGATTCGGGAAGTGAATGACTTGCTTGATCGTTTGGCTTCGAGTGAAAACAGGCTAGTATTTCGTTTGTCTTTAACATTGGTTTAGTTCACGGAAGATATCTACCGTTTGATTTCATCATCTAGTTTGGTGATCTCAATTTTACTATGAATGACATCATTACCTTTGGTACGAACAGGACAGAGAAGTCCTCAATTCTTTCTACTATGATTAAAAAGACAAACACACAGGAAATGAAGTGGATCATCATGATAATTCTTAAAGGTATTGTCTATTGCAGGCTGTAGTGCCGTAATACTTTTCATTTAACCTTAATTTTCTAGTTTTAATTCTGAAGTACATTTTACTGATGCCTTATAGATTTAAAGTTGGGAATAAGTGAGAAGAGCATATTCCATGAGTTCCATCCGGATGCTGAAGAGTTGTTTAATGTCACGTGTGACTTAAAGTTGGTCTGTGAAAGGTTGAGAGATCGAAGCCAAAGGCACAAACGCCAGGTGTGTTATATACTGACATTGTAGTCTTGTAAACCTTTTGTGCTGTAGAATCAGATTCAATCGTTCTGTATATTCGGGTGGGCATTGTTTTCTAGATGCTTATGTATGGTCTCTTGCACCCAAACATGACATAAGCATGCAAAAGCATGAATAATCACACACATCCATTGTTACCGGAGAAAGTGTTCATTTTGAACTCACTTTTTTTAATGTAGAAGTGTAATTTAGATGGATGGACCTGAGTGTCAATTTATGTAGGATATACATGTTAAGACTAGGTTTTGTCTTCAATGGAATTTATTGAAGGAACATAAGGCCTACTAAGATGTGATTGTGATGATGTCCTATCTGAAACAATCCTTGCACTCATCTAATTGATTTGACATCATCAGGAAATTATGTTGTGAATTTATATATGAATAGATTGTTTCAAGGAAGGCATCAGATATTTTTCAAGCTTAAACATAACTTTGGTTGTTGCTCACTGGCCATTAAAACAGTTTGGCAATTGCTGCTCGCTTTCCATTTTTTAAAAATGATTTTGAAGTTATGATATTTCATCACCTTTCAGGATATTGAAGTTGGAAAGGCTGTGCGCCCTCAACTAGCTATGAGAGTTACTGATGCACATGCTGCATGGAAAAAGGTTTTGTTTTAGCTTATGCTTTGAACTATTCTGATCTCCCATACTAGGTGAAATAATTTGTCCTTTTCAACTTAATGCTAAACATTTATGCTTTTCTCTAAGTTGTAATCTCCTGGCTGGTTAATTTTATTGTCTTTATGCATTAACACTTCTAGGTTTACCTTTTCTATCTTTTTTTGGTAGATTTGTAGAAATCATTATATTGTAAAAGAACTAAATGACATGTCTTTTCCATTTGAAAACTTACTTCTGCATTTCTCTTTTTCTATTGCTCTCTCCAACACACTTATTTTCTGTGATCTTGTAAAGCAACACGGGAAGGAAATTGTGGTGGAATGTAAATTTGATGGCGATCGCATCCAAATACACAAAAATGGGACAGAGGTGCACTACTTTTCAAGGCAAGGGAGACGTTTTCTTTTCATCAATGTTTTGTGTGTATTCTTTTATTCTTTTATTTTTAACTTATCCGTCTTGTTAGCTTGTTCTCTTAAATTTTCTGTTTTATAGCCTTTGTCTATATTCTTCTGCTTTTGAAATTCATGCTCGCTCAAAATTCTAAAATGTTGCAAGCTTTTACATGGGTAAGATTTTCTATTTGTTGAGGTTATTTAAAGCTTGGGCAATGGTTCATAAATAATTGTTCAAGCTTGCTTATTTGGGTTATTGGTCAAGTATGAATACTGACAATGGGATGCTTCATGCGTATGATTTGCACAGGAATTTTATTGATCACTCTGAATATGCCTATGGAATGTCAGAGATAATTGTAAACAATGTTTTGGCCGATAGGTGAGATTTCCTTTTTATTGATCATAATTTATCGATCAGTTGGCTCCTTATTTGTAAAGTATATTTCTTGCAAGACAATTGACTAACACGTCACGAACTGGACTCTTTATGTGTAGTGCGTTGCTTCTTCCCTTTCTCATGTTATGAACTGCGAATTTGAAGGCAAAATTACTATGAGTCTGACTTGTTAATGGAAATTTACACTTTTTCTGCTGTACTGTCCCCGCATACTTGTGAGGCAGAGCGTGGAATGAAATGAGCTATTCTAACATCTAATAAAAGACAGAAACCATAAGTGTATCTGCATCTGAATACGATGTGTCATTCGATAGCTATAGAATTTGAATGTTGGAAAGGAATTCTCTCTCTTTCTCTCTCTCTGTCAAGCTATTTTTCCTTGTGACATGATACAGGTGCATACTTGATGGTGAAATGTTGGTCTGGGACACCTCCTTGAATCGATTTGCTGAATTCGGTTCAAATCAGGAAATAGGTTGTGAAACTTTTTATTCTTGTTTTCTTTCCTTTTCTTCCTGATCTTTTGGCATTTCAATTTGGTTGTATATTTTACTTGTTCCATTTTTTCCTTTTGCAGCCAAGGCAGCAAAGGATGGATTGGATAGTCATAAACAGGTTTGACCACTTCTTTATGTCGTTTATTGTCTTATACGAAGAGTAAACACTAAATGAAGTGTACTGTATATTTCCTTCTGATGCAGTTATGCTGTATCCTTTTTGCCTCAAGTGAAAGTCGAATTAACACTAGCTCTTTTCAAGTGCTTTGATATGGCAAGTTAATGGATTCTCAAATTCACCCTTGTGTTCATACCTTGACATGATTGCCTAGATGTTGCATTTGATGTTCTTTATGTTGGAGATACCAGCGTGATTCACCAAAGCTTGAAGGAAAGGCATGAACTTCTCCAAAAAGTTGTGAAGCCTTTGAAAGGACGTTTAGAGATATTAATCCCTAATAGAGGCCTTAATACCCATCGAGCTCCTGGTAAAGAATACCAATGGAATTCTATAAGTTTCTTTTTCTTTTTTGTGGTGATGTTTGTGTTTTATAGAAAGGAGCAAACATTGTTGTAGCTGATTTAATGATATCTTCCTTTTCAATATGTTAATCGGTGCCAGTAGAATGTGCTGGGGCTGTAAACTAGATATTTTTTAGATATAACATATTTGGGTCCACGAATGGTGTCTTATGTGATGAGGTAAATCAATTTGTATTTGTAAGGTACAGAAACGTCAAGATTTTGAGTTCTTTTCAATTAGTGGATTAATTAGTCCGTTAGCCACCATAGTTGATCAGTGACTGGATTTACTTCTTCTCTCTGTTTCTACCGAATACATTTTATTCATTCTATTGCCTATTTCTGTACTGGTTCTTGTCTTGCTTGGTGTATTTCTGTAACCTGCCTATTAATTTAAAGCTAGAGAGTCTCTCTGTATCATTTGATGATTTCTTGTAATGTGTGCTTCAAATGAAATCGGGATGCAAATCGTACAGGAGAAACTTGTTGGTCGCTTAGAGCTTATAGTCTGGATGATGTGGAAAATTTTTTCAAGGAAACGATTGAAAACAGGTTGGGTTCCTTCTCATTCACTGCATTGGTCAATATGTGTCAGCTCTGATTAACATGCCATTAGTTTGGAGTCTTCACTCATATTTCGGTATTTGACTCCCAGACTTGTGATTCACTGCATGCTATTTGCTGCTCTTCTATTCTTATCATCTTATATTGCAGAAAGAGTATCCCTATTCTTGAATGCACTAGCCAAAAACTCTTTTCACCTGAAATGAAATTATGCTTCATGTATAGAATTTGCTAAGGTATAAAGGGTGTGAACTAATTAATGTGCATGGGCATGAATCTAGTTGCATATTTGAATTGGGGACGGTCCTTACTGGGATATTAGATAAAACTTCAGGATTGGTGAGGCAAATGCTCTATGTTCCATGATTTGGGTGGGGAAGTTATCCAAAAGAATACGTCTGTATTTGTGTGTATTAACTATTAAGGTGTGTCACCTTGTATGGATGTGGTCAACTAGCGAAATTTAGAGCATGCTTTAATGACTCAACAGTCACTTCTCTGTTTCATTTTTCATTTATGTTGTTCTTGAAAATCATTGTATTACTTTGAAGTCGTGCATGTGTCCTACAGCATTAGAGGTGCTGATCTATGTTTTTAACTACTTCAGAGTTTGTGACCCATATTTATTATTTGTCTCCTATCATCATCAACAGAGACGAAGGGATTGTATTAAAAGACCTTGGTTCTAAGTGGGAACCGAGTGATCGGAGTGGAAAGTGGTTGAAACTGAAGCCAGAGTATATCCGTTCTGGTTCAGACTTGGATGTTCTTATCATAGGTATCTATTTAATGTGATTTACTTCTGGTTTTCTCCAAATTTACTGAGAACTTATCTCAAAATGTTTACTTTTGATGTTTGTATCATTGTTCCAGGAGGATACTATGGTTCAGGTCGTCGTGGAGGACAGGTATGTTTGGTATCCTTTTTCCTAATGATGAGAATTATGTTTGCTGTTTTTCCACATGATTTATTTTTGCAGGTGAGTAATTTCTTGAATCATTTCTTCTGTTGGATCATGTTTCTAATGGAATTCAATTGTCCTGCACACAATCTTTAACTTTCTCCTCTTAGAAATTGAAGGTGAGATATTCTACAAAATTGCAGGTGGCCCAGTTTTTGGTAGGTCTGGCAGAACGTCCTGCCCTAAATACATACCCAAGACGGTATGACAATAACTATTATCTATACTCGACTGTCTTTCACTAATGAGCTATTATACTCTGTAATCAATGTCAATGATCGTTCCTTTGTTTATGCGACTTAGGAATTCGATATACATTGGTCAGCTGACCCTTGCCAACTTTCTATAAGTAAATGCAGAATAACATATTTTTCGGGCACAAAGTTTGCTTTTGGGAAAGCTCCTTAGTGAATTGTCGGATATTTCTGTTGCCATGTTGTTAGTTTGACGCTTTATAAAATTTTCACTACTTGATGCTGACATAACTACTTGTTAACTCAATGTTGTTCCTTTTTTGTAGATTTATATCATTTTGCAGAGTGGGTACTGGGCTAACTGATGATGAGCTAGATGCTGTTTCCAACAAATTGAACCCTTATTTTAGGTACTTGCAAGATGAATGATTTTATTGTGTTTTCTGGCCTCAAATTGTGCCTTATTAAGGTTACGATTATTCTCAAACAGACTTTTTTGTATTTTATATGGATATTTGGAAAGTTTTTATTCCGATTCCCTTTTGTCAGGAAGTATGAGTACCCAAAGAAGGCACCACCTAGTTTCTATCAAGTTACAAACAATTCGAAAGAGAGACCAGATGTCTGGATTGAAAGCCCTGAGAAGTAAACATTGCTACATTGTTCCTACAAAATTAAAGTTGCAATAATTCAGCATTACCACTTACGAATTTGAAATTCTCCTCCTTTTGTAGGTCGATAATTCTTTCCATTACCAGCGATATCCGGACTATTAATTCTGAAGTGTGTTTCTGTTTATTTTTTCAAATCTTGTTCTAATTTAAATTAAACCCTATAATTTATAGGTTTCTCTGGTACATTTACAAATAATTGTTTATAGTCCGATGAAGATACCACCTATAATCTCTTATCAAGCCTTGAAAGGAGGAACATTGTTAGAATGTCCATACCAGAAGAAAAGACTTGTTACTTGCTATCTCCAAGTCTACATCCATAGTTTCAATTTAGCGTCACCATGTGCATGTACGCAATTTCGCAGGTGTTTGCTGCTCCATACAGCCTGAGATTCCCACGTATTGACAGAGTCAGATATGACAAGCCTTGGCATGAATGTCTGGACGTGCAATGTAAGAAGCCTCCATGTGAATTGCTGCATGTTTGTTTCTTGATGTTATTTGGCTTGGTTGATTTTTGTGTGTAATAGTTTGCCTAAAATCTTTTAACTTTTTGGCAGCCTTTATAGAATTAGTACACACAAGTAATGGCACCACACAAAAAGGGAAAGAAGTGCAAGATAGCAAACCAACACGGTTTAGAGCTTCAAAAAGGGGAGATAAAAAGAATTTATCTGTTGTTCCTTCTCATTTGATTCAGACTGATGTGTCTGACATTAAGGGAGAAACATTGATATTTTCTAATATGATGTTCTGTATCCTTCACACAATCTGTGTTGGCTACCTGCATGATTTCTCTGTGCTCTATGATTGGAAAGCTATTTTAAAATTTTACTTTTGCCTTGATCTTAGATTTTTGTCTTGTTTGCAGGACTTCTCGAATTTGTAAAATTTATCTTCCGCGCAGAAAAATACAGGCTTTTGTCTTGTTTGCTGGACTTCTCAAATTTGTAAAATTTATCTTACGTGCAGAAAAATACATTTTTCTTGGCAGATATTTACTTATATGATTCAAGAACAATTTTGATGAAACAAATGAGTTTACAACTGATAATAAATGAAACGTGAAAAGATTTTATTGGTTTTGCATTGTGCAATTCATGCTCGCTTCACTTTCTGTCTTCTCCCCTTTGCTTTAAACTTAAAGTTGCCAGATGTCGTAGAACACTTTAGACGCTAAACTGTTGAAGTCAAGTTGGATCTTCAAGTTTCACCGCTGTACTAAAAAATGTTTTCTTCTTATCATTTGTACCTTTTGTGATATCCTTAGCATGTACAGACTTTGTGAATGTGCCCCCATCTTACTCTCTTGAAGCGTTGCACAAAATGGTAGCAGAACATGGGGGAACTTTCTCCATGAACTTAAATACTGCTGTAACTCATTGCATAGCGTCTGAAAGCAAGGGTCTCTGCCTTTTCTTTTCTCTCTTTCACATGCACATACACACATGCACGGTGCTGCACTTAGATACAAGCTTTTCAAATGGAAGTGGCTTTGACTGAGATGAATATTTCCCAGGGATAAAGTATGGGGCGGCAAAGCTTCGTGGAGATGTTATTCATTATTCTTGGGTCATTGACTGCTGTTCGCAAAAGAAGCTCCTTCCTTTACAGCCCAAGTTGGTTCATTTTAGCCTTAGTATCTTTATTTTGTTTTTATTTTTATTTTGGGATGTTTGATAAGAAGTTGGGGCTTTGTGCTGCATTCTACCTCTTTATTTTGCAGGTACTTCCTTTTCCTCACTGATGCCTCAAAAAAGAAGTTACAGGAAGAAATAGATGAATTTTCTGATTCGTATTACTGGGATCTTGACCTTGACGGTATTAAGCAGGTATAATTGTATTATCCTTCTGTCCAAGGAACTTGATGGATCACTTGACAAACAATAAAGCAACACAGAACTAAATTGAGGAATTAGAAACTAAAGAGACAAATGAAAAACTAAATGATGATTACTATTCCCCGAATTATCTTTTTGCATTATGCATTTCCTCTTTTTCTTTTTCTTTTTTTTGCTGTTTTTCTGTTCATGTACATGTAGTAAACATATAAGGAGGATACCATGGAGTTAGTTACATTTTTCTTTTCATTATTTCCAGCTTTTAAGTAACATAAATGTATCTGGAGATGCTAAGACCACTGAGCTTGTGAAGTACTGTCCAAAGGAACAATGGTGTCGATTTTGTGGATGCTCTATATATTTCTTCATTTCAGGACAATATTTGTAAGATCACTGCTGGTTATAACTTCAAATTGAAGCAGCCCCTTATAAGTATTCTTTCTGACTCGGCTAGTTTCCTCTTGTGAATTAACTTCTTGAAGAACACCTGATTGGGAGTCCTTGTTGGGACTGAAATTGAGGAGGTTAAAGCTTGAAGTTTGTATAGGTGGTGGTGATGTAACAAATAATCTTGCTCGTGCTACACATTTGGTGGTCCTGACAGTGCCAGGATCTCATGTGGATTTTGATTCTCTTGTGAAGAGGTATTGCAAATCCAAGTCATTCTATGTTCTGCTTGTAAGTAAATAAGTTTCGGTATATGATGGTATTGAATATCTTATTCAAAGTTATATTTCGTGTTCTTTGCATAGTTTTTCTGTTGTAGAAAAACAAGTTCTCCTGGATAAAAGGTTGCATTTGGTTGGTTCTCGATGGTTAGAAGATTCATTTGGTGGGGATCAAAAGTTACAAGAAGATACATACATCTTGGAGCCAAGTGGGTTTGAATGGGCAAATATTAAAGATTGGTAAGTGCAGACATGCATTTGGTTTGAATGATCACAAATGTGGATCTTCGAAGCATTAACCAGCCAAAGTCATGCTTGTAGCTTCTGCTGATAATGAATCATAGTCGCATGAAAGTTGAATAAACTTAAATTATGGTGCTTACTTACACGTGCCATTGCTATTAATTTTAAAAGTAAATTTTCCGGGTTTTGATAGAATCCGGAAAACAAATAAGGAAAAATATGTATTTGCTATAGATTTCTGTAAAGGAATACAAACGATAAACTGGTTTCGAGGACCAGGACCTCCAGCCTACGGCTCACACTCTCACTCAACAGTATACGCAATCCCTCCCTCCTCACATCTACTGCTTATTTATACTAAGAATCTGTTAGGAATAACAGATTCGGTTAGCTGACAACCAATCATGAGGTTGTCAGCCCCCTCCCCGTAACTAACCTCATATATGTATATATATATATATATATATTTACTATATTATTCTGAGTTGTCTTGGGTCTAACAGAATCTTGATCAATCTCTCTCTTATTCTTCCAGATGCATTCTGTATTGCATTTCTGGACTTGTAACCATGAAAGCTTTTGTCATCGTGTTTGGTTTTGGGTTCTGTTAATCTATTGAATGTGGCTTTGAAGTGTGTGCTTGATTTTTTTTAAGTACCTGTGTTAGTGTTGTACATATGGCTGCATTTTTATTATTGCAATTTTCATGTAGTGTCATAAGTTGCTTAATTTTCTATGCAGTTGTTGAGCATGCATATCAATTGGGAAATGCCTCTCAAAAACAAGAGCTTTTGTTGGAGTTGTATTCAACTGAGCTGCAGTTGTTTAAGGACCTTGCTTCACTGAAGGAAACTAAGTAAATGCTTCATAGTTGGCTATTTCTGAATTATCATACTTGGCTGCTTTTACCTTTTATTACATTACAATCATGCTCCTGTTTGCTTCTTGCCATCTAATCCTAGGTTTTGATTGTCTTTCAGGTTGGTAGATGTGATCTCAAAGCTGAGCTTGCATAAAGCTTCAGTCTTACGGCACATGACTGCTGTTATACAGCCAATTATAGAGAAAGGAATAGTCGACCATTCTATCTTACACAGGCTGCTGATGGAGTATTTAAGCGTAGCTGATAAGGTGGTATTAACTTTTAACTTGTACCATAAATTCTAGAAATTAAATTTTAGAAGTCTTCCTTTTCCTGCGAAATTTTTTCTTGAAATTTGTGTCCATTTCCTTAACCTGTCTTTATTTGTAGTCTTCTGCAGCAGAGATGCTGCAACAGTTGTCAAGTCCACTTCTGGTTCGAATGATTCATACAAGGGATGGATCTAGGCTTGGAATTTTGTGTATCAAACATGGCAGTGCAAAGGTTTGTTTCAGATTTCTGGTAGCTTATATTAACAAATGAGCTGGTGATTCTTCAATTTGACCATATAGAGTGTTATTTCTGAATTTTGGGTAAGCTGTTAATTGCAATTTGCTTTCATTTCATCATATTCAGGAAAGAAAGAAGATCATCAAAGGAATGAAAGGCCACATAGGCAAGATAGCCCATGATCAATATGGAAGTCTGGTACACTTTTTTTTTTTTTTGGGGTACTTAACCTGCATTAGGTTGTTGTTCTTGGTTTATTTGTTGTAATTTATTGATGTATCTGTTGCATTAAAGATCTGAATTTACAAGATTTTGCATTCAAATATTTATGGAAGCCTTAGATATACTTCCATAATCCTAACTTATGTGCTTCAACTTAAAAGTTTGTCCTTACAAGCTTTATTTTAAGTTGAAACATATCTCTCTTTTTCCTGGAATCTTCTCCTTTGAATTTTGTTTTCCTTTTCCTTTTTCTGGGGGAAGGGAGGAGGGAAGAAGGGTGGAAAGGGGTGGGCATGGGCAGAAAAAAGGTCAAAAGATCACGCAATTCAATTGGAATAGAGAATTGGTATGAGAAACTCATGGTTATCAATGTGATTGAGTGACCTGTGACAGTGTCTAATTCTTTATAACTATGGTTATCTTAAGGTTCATCAATCTTCTGATGTCTGCACTATCAATTTTTTAATGATTGTCTTCTCTAATTATTTGCTAATTTCTTTATTCTATACCCATTATTTTCAGGTGCTTGCCTGCATTTTTTCAACTGTTGATGACACGAAACTTGTAACAAAGGTTCTTTAGTGAAGCTTATTGTGATGCCTTATTTTAGATAGATTTAGATATAACCATTCAGTGAAGTTTCTTACAAAAATTTTCTCATAACAGATCATCATTAGCGAGCTTCAATCAGTTTTGAAGGAGCTGGTTTTGGATAAGGTTCTGCTACTGCAACTCT
>JANZLX010000008.1:1661932-1673357 GCA_025531955.1 Erythroxylum orinocense | reverse complement strand
AATATGGACTATTTTGCAATTTTTAAAAAATTTAGGGACTATTTTATAAATTTAAAAAATATTCCGAAACGGTACCCAGTATTGATCGGTACCGATACAGTTCCGTTCCAGAGTCCAATCCGGTACCGAGGCCGGTACGGTATTCAGAACATTGGTTGTAATGTTATATAAATTCCTCTTTATAAAATTTTAAATTAACCTCGCCGTGAATTTTGTATTACCTTTGAATTTCGGTTCTATTTTATATTTAAATATAAACTTATATAAATACATAAATAAAATTTAATAAAATAGTGGTGAAATAGAATAATTGTAACTAAAGATTTGTCGTAGGTTTTGGCAGCGGCGGAGTAACGGGCTTTTGAGTTCTTGACATGATCTCATCACATCTAACGTGAAAATTGGATGTGGTTATATGTACTTTTGTTTTTGTACTTACTCTGTGCTTATTATATTTGAGCCATTTATTTTTACGAATCTTATATAAATAGATAATTAAGATATAATGAGCACAGACTAGATAGATATAGAGAACTTGAGAGGCAGATAACCGAAATTTAAGCCGAGTATATCAGAAAAAATTTAATTCTATTAATATTAATTGATTAATAATTATTATTTATATTAAATTACAAGATTTTGTTAACAAATCTAAGATCAGTTCACGTTAGGGATTTTACAGCATTGCTTGAACAGAGTTCCGATCTTAAAGCAACACTCTTTAGCTTCCAAGTTTCGCAGCCATGGAGTCCCTGGTAGCAAACTACGGCTCTTCGGACGAAGAAGAAGAACAACACGAAAAGAAAAGACAATCCCATCCTCCAAAGCTTATCTTTTCTTCCCTTCCTCAACCTAAGGTTCACCATAAAGCTAACGTTCTCGAAGAATTTGAAGACCCAAAACCTCCTCCAAAGTCCTCTTCTTCCATCTTCTCTTCCCTTCCCCAACCCAAAACCCAACCTGTTTTCGTCTCGGACCCTAATCCCAAACGGGTCGTCCAATTCAAGCCCCCAATTATTAAACCTAAACCTGCCGATTTCAGCGACGACGATGAAGAAGAAGAAGAGGAACGAGATCGGAAACGTCGACGAGCTTCAGAATCTTCTATGCAATCTTCCTCTGTGACCTCGTTCCTGTCCAGCATTCCCGCCCCGAGAAATTCCTCCACTCTTGGTGCTCTTCCGTCGGCCGCTGGCTCCGGTCGGCGATCCATCCTCCAAGCTGAAGCTCCTTCTTCGACATCCGACTTCCAAACTGAAATTCCTTCGATTTCCAGCGGTCCCGTGGCTGGAAATGATTCACAATCTGGTCAAGAAGCGATTTTTAATCAAGATGGAAGTGAGTATGCGAGTTATGGTAGCTATACTGGTCAAGAATTTGGATATAGTGAAGGCCTTAATCAAAATGTCGTTGGTGGCGAGGTGTCGAGTTATGGAAGTTATGAGAATTACGGTGACTATGGGCAATATGAGAACAATTGGAGTGGTGGGTCATCGGCCTCTATTCCTGAATCGGGGGGATTTGTGGGAAATTCATCGAGAGGAATGGGAAAGAGAGGGAAGAATGAGGTGATACCAACTGAAATTGTTGAGGTGAAGCAAGATGAGTTGATGAAGGATCGGCCTAGAGAGGACCAGGTTAAATTAACTGGTATTGCTTTTGGGCCTGACTATCAGGTATGTTACTTCTTATTTTCTATTCTGGTACTTTCTGTTTTCCCTAAAGATGGTTCATCTACACATAACGTTAGCATTTTGGTGTTTGATGTTTCATGCAAGTTGATTGCTTTGGACCTTTTTTTTTTCCGCGAATTTCGTTTCTTTACATATAACGTGAGCATTTTTGGTGGTTGTTTCATGCAAGTTGACTGCTTTGGAATACCAAATTCTGAATTAAGGAAGAAAATAATTCTAGACCTTAGTCGGCTATGATTTTGGCCAGGATGAATGGAATTGTTCTGTTGTTGCTGTAAAGCTAGAATTTTAATTAGAGTTGTATGTTCTTGCGCTTAAGGGGGTTGACTTCTAGCTGTTATTTGCTTTTGGCAACAATAAGTCTGTATAAGCTCTGTTTGGGATTTATGGGGAGATGAGATTACAAAATGTCAGTCCTCACATTATAACTTGTTCGTTTCTTATCCACTTGAGGTGATTCAAATTGTCACTTTCAATAGACTCATAAAAATGATGTAATTTGGATTTATTGTGATTTTTCTAAGGCTGTATTGTTTCCGTTCTCTTCTGTATCGCTAAGGTCATTAACACCCTTCACTTATTTAGCCATATCTTCACAGGATACTCATCCAATTAAAATTCCCTTTATACAGCACTTAGATGACACATTTTCGAGCATTTTATAAGCAGAACTCATCATCCAATTCTGACTCTAAAGTCCTCAAATAATTAACTTTCATTTCGTGTTTCAATCCTGTTAGTATTCCGAACTAGTTTCAACTTTGGGACTTATATCTTTTTTTTTTTGGCTCACCCTAAATTTGTAAAAGAAAATTAGGGATACAGTAGATACCTATATCTACAACTTTCAAGTTTTGAGTTTCTTCAAATTCACACGTTAAGCAGCTAAAAAAAATTGTATAAGAAGGATCTACGAATCTACCTCCCCGGCAGCTTTGAACTCCAAAACCCTAGGTTTTGGTTTAGGCCCAAATCACCATAAAAAATGAAAATTTGCTCATGTTAATTAGTCATTAGACATCAAAGAAAAAGAATCCATTATCAAAATCATCAAACCCATAAATTTCATCAAGTGGGTTTCATAGTTATGGCAAAAGAAAGTGAAAAACTAAATTCCAATCGATAAAATCAAGTGTCGTGATCGAGGCTTACCGTTTTGTATCGACTGATCGGCTTGATTTTCCTTCACTTTCTTGTTTCAAAGCTTGAAAATTTTGAGCGAGGAGCTTTCATGGTGAATTCGACCAAGTGAGGGAGGAGGAAGACAAGTGTTTTGTCTTATTTGCACTTAGCTTCCTTTATATGCCACTCTTTTCATTATTTACAAAAATGCCTCTCTTGTACTGGTTTTTTAAAGTCTGCTCGTACAATTTCCTGTGACGACTGAAAAGTGTCAAAATGTAACACCTGATATCTAATTTACCCGGTACAGCGAAAAAAGAAACGGCATTTGAGGCTAATGTTGACACTTTTTCGGTCGTCACAGCATTGTGTGAGCGGATTTTAAAGAACCACTACAAGAGGGACATTTTTGTAAATAATGAAAAGGGTGGCTTATAAAGGAAGCTAAGTACAAATAAGACAAAACACTTGTCTTCCTCCTCCCTCACTTGGCCGAATTCACCATGGAAGCTCCTCTCTCAATATTTTCAAGCTTTGTAACAAGAAAGTGAAGGAGAATCAAGTCGAGCAATCGATACAAAACGGTAAGTTTCGGTCTTGACACTTTATTCTACCGATTGGAATTTAGTTTCTCACTTTTTTTTGCCATAATTGTGAAACCCACTTGATGAAATTTATGGGTTTGATAATGGATTCTTATTCTTTGATGTTTAATGACTAATTAACATGAGGAAATTTTCATTTTTTATGGTGATTTAGACCTAAACCAAAACCTAGGGTTTTGGAGTTCAAAGCTGCCAAGGGAGGCAGGTTCGTAGGTCCTTTTTTTGAGCTGTTTAACGTGTGAACTTGAAAGTTGTAGATATAGGTGTCTACTGTATCCCTGATTTTTTTTTTACGAATTTAGGGTGAGCCAAAAAAACAAATGAGATATAAGTCCCGAATTGAAACTGGTTCAGAATACCAACGGGATTGAAACACGAAATGAAAGTTAATTGTTTGAGGACTTTAGAGTCAGAATTGGATGATGAGTTCATGTTATGAAATGCTCGAAAATGTGTCATCTAAGTGCTGTATAAAGGGAATTTTAATTGGATGAGTATCCTGTGAGATATGCCTAAATAAGTGAAGGGTGCTACTGACCTTAGTGACACAGAAGAGAACAAAAACATTACAACCTTAGAAAAATCCAAATTACATCATTTTTAAGTTGTCTTTGGATATGTGATAGCCATATGAGTCTATTGAAAATGACAATTTGAATCACCTCAAGTGGATAAGAAATGAATAAGTTATAATGATTTTAGTCGGGAAGGGTCTAACTCGTGACAAAATATTAAAGCTGACTGTAAATGGGATATTTGGAAGCCTTAATGACCGAATTGGAAAATGTTCATAAAATAAAAAATATGAATTTATGTGTTAACTATAGGTACGGAAATTTTGAAAAACATTGGACCTGTATAGAAAAAGTTATGGCTTTGCAAATGAGACCTACGTGGATAAATCAGTGAAACCGAATAGATTCAATTATAATTAAGCTAATCAAGACATAAAAAATCTGGTTCTCGAAATTGTGAGCTAAGGGAAATTAGAAAGCTCAGAATGTAAGCTCATAATGATATATGTTAAGAAATGATATTTATGTAAGAATGACTAATGCGGATATATGTAATTTTTATGCATGTTATCCAATAGCTTGTGAGTAGACGAGGAATAGAACTAGAAGTCGTACTTAGTACCTCTCAAGTTCAAGAAAATTAGAAAAGAGATCAGAACCCCTGAGATAGTCAAGATGAGTATAATATAATTAGACAAACGAATGGGTCACACCAGATTTTCAGTAGAATATAAAAACGTTAGGCTTACTACGGGTTTTGGTGGCATTAAGCCTACCCATTTCCTAGTGCCAACACGGTCCAAAAGGCGGGTTGTGTTAGAGGGTTTGGATTTCTCTCTCGTACGGTCTGCTAATCCCCTGAAATGATAATAGTGAAAGGTGAGTCTACAACACGACTCAGTGAGATATAAACATGCTACCATGCTTTTGAGGCTAGGTAACACAAGACTAGCTTCACAAGAATGGTCTGTGGCATTCTAAACAACAATACATGGTATCAATAAATAAACAGGTAATAATTTCAAATGAGGCAATCACGAGTATCAATAATAAATCTCAATTTGAATTGTTCTATTATAAAATGAATCTGGTTTCTGAATCCTTTTCTGAGTTCTGGGTTCTTTCTTTCGTAAAGTTCCATAGGATTTCTAATTCTGAGCTTTCTAATTTCTGAGTTTTGATTTCTCATTTTTGATTTTATGAATTTCTTAAGAAGAGACAAAGGCATATTAGTACGGGGTATCTCCCCTTTTCTGATTCTAGACAAGGTTAGCCTAGCCCTGCCCGTGGAGGCCTACACTCTCTAAGTAGGACCTGGATCTGACTCATCATTGGCAGGTTACTTATGTGCACATGGTCTAATAATATACTCCATCAGCTGGGTATCCTGTGAACTCATCAATCATGACTGACAAGAAAAACATGATTCATCAAAGAATTGCAATTAATAGCTTTAACATAACAAGGGAACTAGAAGATGCAAAGAATCTTAATATCATCTGACCAATCCGGCATACAACATGCTAGACTCAATCACATGGAGTCATATATCAAATAAGTCATACAGGTTCGAGAACAATTCAACAAACCGCAAGATAAAAAAAAGGATTACTACACAAGTATAGTAGCATGATTATACTCATCTCAACTATCTCAGGGGTTCTGATCTCTTTTCTAATTTTCTTGAACTTGAGAGGTACTAAGTACGACTTCTAGTTCTAATCCTCATCTGCTTTCGCAAGCTATTGGGTAACATGCATAAAAATTACATATACTCGCATTAGACATTCTTATATAAATCTCATTTCTTAACATATATCATTATAAATTTATATTTTCTTCTATAATAGTCAAATTGATTTCAAGCCAATTTTTCCTTGAAATTAGGAGTCTTGGACTTCATTACGTCCAAATTTAGCTCACAATTTCGAGTTCCTAATTCTTTATGTCTTGATTAGCTTAGTCATACTTGAACCTATGCGGTTTCACTGATTCATCCGCGTAGGTCTCATTCGTGCAGGCATAACTTTTTCTACATAGGTCCAATGTTTTTCAAATTTCCATACCTCTAGTTAACACATAAATTCTTTTTTTTTTATGACCATTTTCTAATTCGGTCATTAAGACTTCCAAATATCTCATTTACAGTCAGCCTTAATATTTTGTTACGAGTTGGACCCTTCTTGACTAAAATTATTATAACTTATTCATTTCTTATGCACTTGAAGTGATTCAAATTGCCATTTTCAATAGACTCATATAGCAATCACATATCCAAAGACAACTTTAAAATGATGTAATTTAGATTTATTGTGGTTTTTCTAAGGCTATCATGTTTCTGTTCTCTTCTGGGTCAGTAACACTCTTCACTTATTTAGTCATATCTCACAGGATACTCATCCAATTACAATTCCTTTATACAGCACTTAAATGACACGTATTTGAGCTTTCATAAGAACTCATCATCCAATTCTGACTCTAAAGTCCTCAAACAATTAACTTTCATTTTGTGTTTCAATCCCATTGGTATTACGAACTAGTTTCAATTCGGGACTTATATCTCATTTGTTTTTTTTTTTGGCTCACCCTAAATTCATATAAAAAATTCAGGGATACAGTAGACACTTATATCTACAACTTTCAAGTTTTGAGTTTCTTCAAATTCACATGTTAAACAGCTCAAAAAAATGTATAGGAAGGACCTACAAATCTACCTCCCTTGGCAGCTTCGAACTCCAAAACCCTAGGTTTTGGTTTAAACTCAAATTACCATAAAAAATGAAATTTCCTCATGTTAATTAGTTATTAGACATCAAAGAATAAGAATCCATTATCAAACTCATAAATTTCATCAAATGGTATTCATAGTTATGGTAAAAGAAAGTAAGAAACTAAATTCCAATCGGTAGAATCAAGTGTCAGGACCAAGGCTTACCATTTTGTATCGACTAATCGGCTTGATTCTCCTTCACTTTCTTGCTACAAAGCCTGAAAATTTTGAGAGATTAGCTTCCATGGTGAATTCAGCCAAGTGAGGGAGGAGGAAGGCAGTTGTTTTGTCTTATTCACACTTAGCTTCCTTTATAAGCTCCTCTTTTATTATTTACAAAAATGCCCCTCTTGTACTGGTTCTTTAAAATCCACTCGTACAATCTTATGTGACGACAAAAAAGTGTCAAACATTAGTCAGGAAGGTTCTAACTCGTGACAAAATATTAAGGCTGACTATAAATGGGATATTTGGAACTCTTAATAACCGAATTAGAAACTGGTCAAAAAAAAAAGTGAATTTATGTGCTAAATAGAGGTATAGAAATTTTGAAAAACATTAGACCTATGTAAAAAAAGTTATGCCTTCACAAATAAGACTCGTTTGGATAAACAGACAACTAAATTTTTTGGCATGATGTTAATTGCAGATGCCTATAGCTGCTCAATAGTTTGTCATAATCATATGTACATGATACATGTATGGATATGTTATGTTATTGAGAATGATGTCAGTTGGTGATACGAGATGATCATAGATTGACAGATTATAAGTAGATAATGTATGTTAGAATTACAAATTGAAATCTTGACTTCATTCAAAACTGTTAAGCAGGTATATGGATAATTAATCAGACAAACGAATGGGTCACGCCAGATTTTCAATAGAATATAGAAAAGTTAAGCTTCCTACGAGTTTTGGTGGCATTAAGCCTACCTATTCTCTAGTGCCAACACGGTCTAAACGGCGAGTCGTGTCAAAGGATACGGAGAAAAGATGAATGAGAATGGCTGCGTCCCCTTGTGTTCCACTTGCTATAGAACTGCTTATCAATAAGCAAAGAATTAGGTTATAAAACTTAGCTTTGTGTTTCCAGTTCTTGAGGTGTGTAGTAAAACATTGAGGAATTGTGAGTCTATCGAGGAAAGGACTTACTTTAAATGTTGTCTTTAAAGGGGTTCAGGGTCTGAGTTCCTCCTGAGAAAAATGAAGAGTTCTATAACTTAACGAGGCACTGATTGAATCCTAATCACTGGTAGATGACTAGATGGGGATACCTATATCTTATACAAGTGCCACGTGCATTTTTGCTTCTTGATGGATTCATGTAATTGAAACTTTTAACTTTAGTTTGTTTTGTTAGTGATTCTTTTACCCTTTTCATTATTACTTCACTTGAATTGTTGTTCCGTAGAGGTTCTGAACTTTATGATTGTGCAGTACTTAGTTATTTTATAAACCTGATCAATAGTCTTACCAGTGGACAGACTTCACACTGAACTTCCGGATGTTAAGGGTGTTTTTGTTGTTTTATTTGAGTAGATATTCTAACTAGTCTTTGTCTTTTGCAAACTATCCTCGCAAAACATTGCGTTGAAGTTTTCAACAAGCGAAGAATCCTGTGGAGAGCTGTGTGTGGAAACACTGTAGGAACTATTAAACAGATGGTTTATTGATAGGCAAATGTAAGCTAAATCTACGCGTGGTTTGTGACAAATAATATGTATTTCATGTTAGTGATAGCTCATTGCATTGTTTGTAGCCTGCTTCTTCGAAGGGGAAACCTTCAAAGCTACACAAAAGGAAACATCACATTGGCTCTTTGTACTTTGATATGAAGCAAAAGGAGTTGGAACTGGCTGAGAGAAGGGCTAAAGGATTACTCACTAAATCTCAAAACGCAAGCAAAGTATGGATGGTGATCTTAACGTGGTTCCTTTTCTTATTGTGGTGAGAAGTGGTATGATAAAGAAGAACCGTAAAAATATGGTTCTTTTCTTATTGCTCTGTTTCTCTGTTATCTGCTTATGTACTTCTGTGACCTGCATTTTATCAGTTTGCTCTGAATTATTTTTGGAACATTTTAGCCATAGCAAGATTTATGTATCGACTAACATTTTACACCAAAAGGGGGCCCTGTATGTGTCAAGTGTACCCTTGGCAAAGTTAGAAACAGAAAACAAGCTTTGACACTTCGGATGGCGCCTGATTAGGGTTGGCGACGAGCTCATCCTGTTTACTTTTTCTTCCTTCTCTGGCACAGGTGGGCCAAAGCTCCACCGTACTCTGGGCAACGATGTTGTTTTGATCAATTAGTTCTTCGGTCGTTGAACAATACGACATCGTTTCGGCCTAAAGCAGTCCGCCAATCCTGATTGGCATTTGAGTTTCAAGTTGTTGACTTTGGGTTGGGCCTGGTTCGAAATGCCAACCCTAGAAAAAGGTCCATCATTGTCACGGTTCTTTTTCTACACAAAACAGCTCTGTTTAGTCTTACAATCTTCTTACACATTAACAGTCCTTGTGTTTTTTTCTTATGGAACTAAAATATTTTCGTATTTAGGTTGTACTAATTGTGACATTCATTGCTTTATTTATTTATTTATTTATGTTTTTTATTTTCTTATTTTACTATTTTATTTTTATTATTTTTAATTTAAGTTATTTTATTGCTTTTATTTTTTTTTCGTATGGGTCATTTGAAAATAATCTTTTTATTAATTAAGAATTTGCAGCAACTTCCATATCAGAACCTTGAATTAACCTGCAAAGACGGTTGTCTAGTTGGTTTTGTTTCTCAAATCAGGTGCAATAAATTTCCAATGACTTTAAGCATCCGATGGCTTGACTTGTTGGCTATAATCATTGAGCTTGAGCTAAACATTTTTAACTTTTCAAAGTTAAATGTTTGCCTTGATAGTGTTTTCTCTGTTCACGCTTTTCATTAGTGCCAACCTCACGCAGTGATCTTTTGATTTGATAAGATCAATCTGACTGATTGAAAGTAAATAAATCATATTTCAGTTAATAAAATTTTCGCAAAACTTGAGTTTAATAGCCTACATAAGTTTTTAAAAATTTATGTAATATAAATTTAATGGTCTTTTAATTTTTTTATTTTTCGTTTTCATTTTTAAATTTTATAAAAAATCTGTTCGTTTGAGTTTTTAATTTCTATTCTCGTTTTAATTCTTTTCAAATTTCAAAATTTATAAAATGTGATTTTATTTTCTGATTTTGTTTTTATTTATAATCTGATTTATTATCAACTAAACATATATTATTTAATTATTCAATAATTTTTAATTATTAATATGAATAATTATGAATAATTTAATTCTATATTATAATATTTAATTAAAATTATGACTAATTTAATTTAATTTATTGATTTTAATTCCAAATAAAATTAATGTAATAATTATTAATAAACATAATTAAATTTAAAATATCTTCAAAATATATAAATTTAAAATAAATTTTTGATTTAATAATTAAAGTATGTTTAAAATAAATACATGATTTATAAAATATTTTATTTTATAAATCATGTGTTCTGTTAAAATAAAAAAAATTATTGATAATTTATTAGTAAAAATTATAAAAGAGATTAAATTAAATTTAATTAATTAAAATAATCATATTTAAGTTTTATACACTATGTAATTATCATCAGAAATAAAAATATAACTATGATTAACAACAAAATATATATTTATTTTATTGGAAAGAAAAACAAAAGCAAAATAAAAAACTGCAACAAAAAATCATAAGTGGAACCAGTGACGGAACTAGGAATTTAAGGTAGGGGGTCCAAAATTTAATTTTTTTAAATTTTAGGGGGCTCAGTACACCATTGACCCTTAAATAACTCTATCTTTATATATATATATATATTAAAAATAATTTTTTAAAAAAATCTTGGGGAGCCCAGTGACCTCCAAGTTTATATGTTGCTACGTCCCTGAGTGGAACCAATCAATCCCTTAGAATTATTTAATTTAAATTTAACCAAATTTGAAATTGTAAAGAAAAACGTTGAATTATATCAAATACAAATTATAGTAATTTTTGAGGTTAAAATCAACGAATCCGTGTTGTGGTAGTTTTTAAGGTTAAAAGCTTTTACTTGTCATTTTTGAGTGGAAAAAGGACTGGAAATGGAAAGCCATGAAAAGTAGTCCTCATTGGGAAATAGTCGAATCTGAATAACGATTTTATAATTCTGACTTTTGTCTTTGTTTAAGGATTCATTTCCAACTAACCAAGATTTTAATGTTGCGATGAATATAATTCAGGTGTAATGAATATGATTAGGACGAGCGGCAAGGTCGAAGTTGTCTTCTTCCTTTTTCCCGTCGGCAAACAATCTATCTTTTCATGCATCATTAGCATCATTTTTTTGTTAACTATAAAAGGTATGTATATATATAAATATAATCATATTCATTACGCTTGAAGAGGGACGATAGTAAATTTTCAACCTGATTAATATTCGCACTATCTGATCCAATAGATTTAGATATGGGTAATAAATCGTAAAAATTAATGGATATGGATATGGATATAAGTTGAGTTATAAAAAATAGATATGAATATGAGTAGAGTAAAACTCGAACCATGGATACTCATATCCTACTTATTTTTTATTAACTCTATTTTTTCTATTTTTTCTTGAATATTTATGGTTAAATATAATAAAATATTAATATTTTATAA
>JANZLX010000008.1:1583594-1610415 GCA_025531955.1 Erythroxylum orinocense | reverse complement strand
GAATCCAGTTGTTTGTCGAGACAGGAGGCGGACCATAACCATTGTGAGCACATGAAGTGGGAGGAGCAGCATCAGGCACACATGCAGCAGCTCCAGCACTAGGGGCGTTGTAAGCAATACCAGGCGTAGGTAGCAGACCATTGGCATTGTGACCCTGTCCAAGACAAGCACCATAAGGCACCGATTCAGTCCTTGCAGCAACAAAGTGTGCAGTCGGATGTCTCCACTGTCCAGGTGCTGCAGAAGTGTGGCCAGAACCATTCCTTCGTCGGAGTCGAAAACACTTCTTTGCCGTGTGTCCCGGCTTCTCACAAAATTGACAAACAACTCCACGAAGAGATCCAGCGCCCTGTTGAGATGCAAATGTTTGTTCAGATCCGTAGCGAAACGCAGCAGATCCTCCCTTTCCAGTTCCAGGAGGTGTGCGAGTAGCCAGATTAGCACCTACAACCATTGGTGAACGATTCTGCCTCATCAAAACAGACTCATGATCAATTAGTTTATCAAACAAATCAGCAAATAAGATCGGGTCATCCCTAGCACGAAGAGCAGCAGCCAAACTATCATACTCAGTAGGTAAGCCATTTAGTGCATGCAAAACCAAATCTGAATCCTCAACCTTGCTTCCAATTATTGCGAGTTCATCCGCTATTGATTTAAACTTGTGTAAATATGCAGTCATGGAGAGGCCTTGCTTGGTGAGTTTAATGAGCTGCTCCTTAAGACTCATTATTCTCGACTTTGAGGCATTAGCATATAGTTTGGTGAGAAGAAGCCAGGCATCACGAGAAGACTCAACAGAGCCTAACATGGTAATTACCGATTCATGAACTGATGACGTTATTGCATGAAGAATCATCTTGTCTTGGCGGATCCATCGACGATAATTGGCATCTGCTCGTTCAGGGGGTGCAGCAGTACCATCCACATAGTGCAGCAAGTCATATCCATCCAGTAAAGAGAGAATCTGAATTCGCCAAGCAGGAAAGTTGGAGCCAGTGAGTTTGAAACTTGATTGAAAATTGAGAACTATGATGCCGGCATTAACATCAGGTACAGTTGTTGTGTTCGTTAAAGGAGTAGAGGAGGTAGAGCTAGTCATGTTGAGAAGAAAAAAAACCAGCAAGAGTGAACCAGATAGTAGAAGATGAAGAACAGAGGAAAAAAAAAACACAGAATTGATAAACCGTTAGGTAATAGGCTCTGATACCATAACAAGCTTTAGACTTAAGAAGAAGAATTTGATATAAAACTGAGATATGTTTACGATACAGTACACTTGAATATATATAGCTATACATGATTATCAGATCCTAACTTACAAGATTGTTCAGATCGTATAACAAATACATATCTAACAAAAACTGACAATCTTAACAAAGACTTGTTCAACTCTTATCTCTATCACAACTCGTATCTCTATCATTTAAGAGGTCGGTCTGAAGTCACAAATTTTGACCCCTACTGAGCTTTAGTTTGGACTTGGACCGTGACCTCAAGGGTCCGGTCAATTTCCCCGGAAACATTGCAGAGGTTTACAGACCAGAAAATTCAAGTTACTTCAGCTTTGATGTTCGTACTGTCTGCGAAAAGAAAAAGGTGAACGAATTTTACTAAGTAGTTGAAGCACGGAGAAGAAGCCAGTACAAGGATGGCCTGCAAAGCCAATTCTTCGATGATACATTTTATCTTTATGTCACATCCACATTCCTCTTGTCAGAAAATAATGAAGCTGCAGTTTGCTTTTCCCCCTTCATCTTTGTCTACCTCTGAATCTAACTTCACAGAAGAGTAAATTGCCTAGACTTTAGCGATTAATGGTATATAAAAGCAAAACGAAAGGAGATACGTTTGGAGTAAGTTGGAAGTGATCATTCTCTTTCACAACCATCGATTTTCTTGGCAATGACCTTGGAGAAAGGAAAAGTTGCAGAGCCTACAACAAATTCGTTCATAAAAAATCCAGAACAAAGCTTGAAATACTCATACAAACTCAAACCAGGTTTCGTCCCAATCAAAGAACTTGCTCACCTGTAGCAAATCGTACAGTTGATCATCTCCAGCACTGCTGAATTCTGGGTCATTCTTTGTTACAAAAGTTCCTTCATCAATTCCTTTGGCGGGTTTCTCCATTTCAGGCATCTTATCTTTGTCTGTATCAGACATTGTCGATGTTGAGGGTGTTATTCGCTCCTCATTTTGCTTTATTTTTTTGCTCAAGTGAGAGTTCCAGTAGTTCTTGATCTCATTATCTGTACGCCCTGGCAATCTTCCAGCAATCAAAGACCACCTACCATTCATGAAATGATAATCTCTTGACACTACGTTCCTCGATAAATAAATTCACAGCAATGTGAAAAGCCACAAGCTCTGTATCCTGAAGTGTAGCGGTGGTGGTTTACCTGTTTCCGAGGAGTTTATGAAGTCTTAGTATCAAGTCCTCTTCTTGGTCTGAAATGTTGCCTCTTTTTATATTGGGTCTCAGATAATTCATCCATCTCAACCTGCAACTCTTCCCACATCTACCTAGACCTGAAATTTTTCAGGTTGAACTTCGTAACCTTTACTATTAATGCTTTTAGTTCAGAATCATTTTTAAAAATGTCACTGAAAATACCTGCTATTGCTGCAACTTTTTTCCACCTTCTTGGACCATGAATGTCTACGACCTCTGCCAGTTTCTGGTCTTCCTCAGCTGTCCATATTCGAGTTCTGGTGCATTTATTGCTTACAGGAGCCATAGGCAACTTATGTTTCATCTTCTTTGAAAAGGGGTAGTTCTGATTGATTTAAGTAAAGTAAAAACTCAGGCTGCAATTCCAATACACATCATTTAAAAGTGAGAGCTGAGGAAGAAATAGGCCATTGTTGACCACTGTGAGCTCATAATCATGACTCACGTTCACATCAAGCTAATAAACTTTCTCTAAACGAACAAAATGGGTACAAAATGCCAGACTCTAACCACATACGCATGTGGTGTGTTCTTCAGTTGATAGAGAGTTGCAGAGTTACTGTGGGGGTCCATTTCAGGGATGATCATGAGAATGAGGACGCCTGAAAAGTTAACTTGAAGACAAATTAACCTGAGGACAAAGAAGAAGGCCAAAATTCCTGACCTTACCAGAAAAATCAGATGAACCTCTGCAATGGTAATGAGCAATTGTTGCAGCCATGAAACCCTGCATTTGAAAAATGTAAATACCACCACACTTGGCCATAATTTCTGAAAATTTTCTAATTGCACCAGCTCTACCTAGAGCTCTCCTCCATCAACAGGACTCAGGGAAAGAAAAACATGGTTGTCAGAAGAAGTCGTAGGTCTCACATTTATATGTACCGATATCCTGTCACGTGAAGAAAAAGAGAGTACCTATTATTCTGGACCTCCACTTCCCCTGTAAACTCTTGGCATTATTTTGACAATATTCGTGTCCAAATCATGGGACCTATCAAGTTGGTCCAATAGCCTGGTGAAGCATAGGTAGGCCCTGTGAGATTTGGACACGAATATCTATCTCATGTGTGATAGAAGTGAAATAAAATAGATCAAGCAGGACTAGCAATGGGCCTGCGTTTAGGCCGAGAAATTAGGTTCAGCTCTAGTTCAATCCATAATCTGATCAGACCTAAACCTCACGACTTAGAATCTATAATTTAAGTGTCCAAATCTCAATTAGTTTATTCTAATTAAAAATAAAAAATAATGTAATTTTAATAAAAATGATGTTGTTTCACTTAAAATATTTAGGGTTCAAGCTCAGACTTAAAAGCCTAAAATTATTTTAAAAAAACTTAATCCTAATTTAAAATTAGATCAAATCAAACCAAACAAATTAATTTCAAGTTGTCTTGGACTATATTAACTGCGTACACTTTCCCTACCAACTGAAGCAACCAAAGGAGGACTCAGTTATCTTCAGTCTTCACATTTAAAAAAAAAATGTTTTGAAGAATACTCGAACTCATTAAAGGACTATCTGCACTGGAATGGAAAAGACCCTTGTGCTCTGAAGAATCAAAAGTATAGCTATGAGACCAGTTTCAGGTTGATGGGCCACAATGTTCATTCTCGTCCACAAGCCTTAAATACCCTCCAGGTGTCGTGAACTGAGAATCAATTGGCGCTATTGGTACTGTGTGAACCAGAAAGATAAGCATACGCTTGGTAGTTGGTAGAGACATCATGTCATGTTGGAAGGTTCTGAAGCGTTTCATTTCTTACTTTATTTCGTAACTGAACTGATCAATCACACCTTTTGCTTGCTAAGTTGCTTATCTGAAAGAGTTATGGATGTGATCCTGAAATGGCCGAATAAGTTTCTAATCAGATATCAGAAACAGTGACTGCATCCTCTAACATGAATTTGATATTTCACTCAATTGCTCGTACCATTCTCTATC
Organism: Erythroxylum orinocense; assembly: GCA_025531955.1. Taxonomy (NCBI): domain Eukaryota; kingdom Viridiplantae; phylum Streptophyta; class Magnoliopsida; order Malpighiales; family Erythroxylaceae; genus Erythroxylum; species Erythroxylum orinocense. The sequence goes on along the minus strand of JANZLX010000008.1, from coordinate 1,606,011 downwards.
TTTTGGACGTGTTTGCCCACTTTCACGCTTTCAATCCACTGATGATAGTTGCTTTCTCTGCACAGGTTCATTGCATTTACTTGAGCACATTCCAAGGTTCATTGCAGGGTTCATGTTCAGTATGTTTAAGCTGTTCCTGTCTGATGAACTTCAAAATTCCTTTCTATGTGCTGTAGTGGGTATAGTTATTATGAGCACATAGGTTGCTGTCAGGAAACAGGACGACTCTCATGTGATGCTCAAAGTAACATAAAAGGATTTGGAAAATGGAAACATCCATCTATGAAGCTCCCACTTATGAATTTTTGAGGGACCCCTTGTCAACTCACTTGGAAAATAGTTTCTCCGACGTAGGATTGTTCGGATACTTTCTTGGTAACTAGTAAGATCAGTCTCATTCCCTGCAGCTTCCGACCCTATCTCACCATTGAAAAGGTAAAATAGAATAAGATACTGGTGCAGGTAAGATTGGTGCTTTACGAAAACAAGATTTTGTGAACATCATCAATCGCATAAGAAAATTCGTCAAGCAAACAACACATGTTTTAGTTTATTCTTGACTTTCCTGCCATTTGTCCTCTACAGAAACAAGATTAACGTATGCAGGATTCCCACTCGCAATATTCAACGGAAAGATTTCCTATGGTTAATTTTCAACCTGAACCTATGCGTGTGATCCAGGCCTACTCTTCTTTAAAAAGAAAAAAAACATGGAAATCGAAGCGTATCTTAACGACCTTTTAAGAGCTGCATATTCTTGCAGGAACTGTCATCTTCAATTCTGGTCAAAATCAAACAATTAAAAATATCAACCTGCATTAGTATCTTTGATTATTGAAACACACGACTCGGATTTCTTCTGTTATTATTTTAGCTTTGTCACTTCGTTTTCACGAGGATATATATGGCATCATATTCAATCTTCGCATCAGGAAATCAGATTTTGGGCAATCCAGAATCCTCGACCCATCTTTGCATTCCAATCTCTGACTGACAAGACTAATAAGATCTTCTTTTTTCATTAATAACCATGTAAAAAGATTCGATATTTGATAAGAAGTCCTAATCTGAATAAGTATACATCGGCTGAGGAAATCCTAATCTTCAATATGATGGTCACCATTCATGGGTAGAATCAGTCCCGGATCACAAATTGATCCTTGACAATTTTGGGGGGATGAACTTGTCACTTCTCACTACATAGAACAAGGGTAAAACGAGCCGTGAATTCGTAATTTTTATCATATTTTATTAAATCTTATTTATATATTTATGTGGATCACATGTAAATATATAAATAAGATTGAATAAAATGGAGTTGGAATAGACTAATTGAAACAAAATGACAAACTTTATATGCATTAAAAAAAATAAAATTAAAAAAATCTTTTTAATTTGTTATTTACAAAAAATCTCTTATTCTAAACTTGGGATAAAAATAATAATAATCCATATATAATATGAACATTAAAAGTAGACTAATCAAATATTATTTACATAACGACTAAATTCAACGCTTAAACACTGAAGTAATTAAATATGATATAAATTAATAATTTATTAAAATTATCTTAAATTATTAATTTAAATTTAATTTAAATCGTTTAAATTAAATTTAAAAAATAAGTTAAATTATCAGTGATATTGGATGTAACGAATAGGTAAGATGGTCCTGTTTATCTTATTAATTTTTCAAAAGTATTTTTATAATAATTTGGTATATTATAATATAAAAACTTAAAAATGTGATAATTACCTATACTTTTTCTGGTTTGACTTTTTTATTTATGTCTAATGGCATTATTTATATATTTCTTTTCGTTACATTTTTTATTTTCGTTTATTCATAAATGTAAACAATATAATCAAACTTGAACTTTTGAATACTAAATGACATAATATACGTATAAGTAATGATTTCTAAAAAATAATAATTGTAATAAAAAGGTCAAATGACCATATGAAGTGGCTAATGATTAAATATATTAATCTATTATTTTAAAAATAATTTCACAATAAAATAATATTTGAAGTGTTTATGTTTTTTAAATCCTAAAAAGTCGTCATTATTTTATTATTATTATAAGACTGTAAGCGTGTCTTTTTTACCTTGATATGTAGAACGTAACTATAAACAAACTTGGCGTCTTGGCGTCTTTGAACAAGTCTTAGTCAACAAAAGACAGGGAAGATAACCTTAACCATCACAAAGATTACAAGTCATGAGGACACATTAGAATTCCAACAAGTTGTTGGAGTAGGAGTTTATGTTTTTTCAAACAAAGATATGGGAATTCTAGATCAAAGATTACCCAGAGAAGCCGACAAGTTGAGTATCTAGGAAACAACCAAAGGAAAATCAGGCAATTAGATCTTGTTAAGAATTTTATAATGTAAGTTAAAGAAAAGTGCTCCTCTATAATCCTAGCCTGCCTAGACCTAGAGATAGACAATTTTTAGCTCATATGCTTAAATGCAGTTGTTTTTAATTGACCAACTTAACAGTTATACCTAATTTTAAATTCGAGATCCAATTATTTTAAATAAAATAACATTTTATTTAAAATAGTTAAGTCTAGAATAAGTTTGAGTCTAAAAAACAACTCAAATCTTGATCTAATTAAAAATATATATTTTATATTTTAAATAATTATTTAAAAATGAATATGCTCATTCTCATCCTTACCTATACCTAGACTAATAGCCACATGTAATTAAAGCTATAAAAACTAATAAATAAATAAAAAGTCTTAAGCTTAAGCCCACCATGATAATGCTGTCTTGGATAACCCTATAGATTGGAATAATGAAAGCAACCAAGCACTTAACACTTTCTTCTTTTATCCTTTCCTCGTTATTCTCTGAAAATTAAAAATTAAAAAAATCAAACTATCGATTTACACAACTAACTTGGAAAGTGGGAAATTATTATTTTTTGTCTTTTACGTATTTTGTAATTAGCGTATTTTGAGCTTACTGTTCAAGGTGCATATGTTCATTGCTAAAATGACAAGCTTGTGTTTGGAATTTATTGAAATGGAATAAAAAAAATCATCAAATTTTGTCATCATTGTGAAAATAGCCTCAACTCAAAATAAAATTTAATTTAAAATACGAACCCTAAAATTTAATAGTTAGGGTTGATTTTCGCTTAAACAAAGTTGCGGATTTGCCCCTTATTTATATATATAACAGTGTTAAATATTCGGTGATAATACTAAGCTACGTTTTAGAATCCCACACGACACAAGTAGGAAATAATCTGAGCGTGATAATGACTTAAAATCAGCGTATTTTATGTATAAAACTCTTTATTTTCCAAGAGTTGGGGATTATCGATATGCTCAACTTTTTCTTTTTTTTTTTTACCAATAAACTATTTTTATAATTTAAACCTGTGACTAAATCCAAGTTTCTTCTTCCAGGCATGAATCATTGCCGTACTTAATAATTTCTTTACTTTTTGTTGTGTTTTTTTTTTCTTTTTCTAATTCAAAAAAGATGGTGAGGAGTGAAAGTAACCGATACTTGTATCTCCATTTCCGTAATGCCAAAGATATTGGCTCACTTGACAAAATCGGAAACCACATTTGTCAAAAGCTGTTAAGAATGAATCGTCTCCATACATAAATAGACACTATCTTGCTTTTAAAGAGAAACAAAAAGCAAAGGAAAGAACGAGAGAGAACCGATAGTTATATCTCCATTTGCCACAATTGTCAACACAATGTCTCACCTTCACAACAATGGAGACCGCCACTTCTCTTTGGACCAAGTTAGTATAATCTTGGGATAAAGGAAATAAAAAGAAGGCCACACGTTATAAAGCTGACAGGCCATTGGATACTATTCAAAGCCATTCTTTATTTATTTTTTAAAAGAGAACTCGTAATGGAACAATATATCTCCTACTTGAAAGATATTTGAGGGTTTATACAGTAAATGGCGAAAAGCTATATCCAAATCTTTGGCTCTTTTAGATCGTTTCTTAATGCATTCAAGGAATGTGTATAGTGAATGTGCCTCCTCGGATTCTCATATCTCTCTTTCCGTTTTCTTACTCATCTTGTTCTAAAGTCATACGATACATATAAAGTTGTTTGTTCGATCTAGTCATACGTAACGATACTATGCGTTGGGTGCATCGAATGAATACTGTAACTTATGGAAGTTCTGATTCGGAGATTTTGTTTCCTCCCCTACATTACACGAGGAATATCTTCTAGTTCTAGACTTAAGACATCCAAAGGAGAATAAAAGATGCTACACTTGACGCCACCCACCAACCTACGTTCCATTTTTGTCCTATACATTGTCTACTCCCAAGTTTTGGTATGTTATAAACGATTATTGCTTACTTTGATACTTACATTTACTTGTGTGTAATTAACCAAATTTTATCGTATTATCGAGATTTATACTGAATATTATCCTCGTTGAATAATTTAGTTATGTATATATTGTGAACTATATGATTTGTCAATAAATTAAGTTAAAAAGACACAGAAATATAAAACTAAGTACATTGTACGTAATCTCCTCCTCCTCCTCCTCCTTCTTTAGCTCCAGCTATTCCGAACCTTCATATAAGTTGCAGAGCTACGAAACTATTCTTAATGCGGTATCAGGTGCCTTGTGTTCCAATCCTAAGTTGTCACATAATTTTTGTAAACGACTCATGTACATAACCTCCTCCTCCTCCTTCTTTAACTCCGACTGTTCCGGACCTTCATATAAGTTGCAGAACTACGAAACTATTCTTAATGCGGTATCAGGTGCCTCGTGTTCCAATCCTAAGTTGTCACATAATTTTTGTAAACGACTCATGTGCATTGCACAATATTCTAATTTCTTTATCATTTCCCTTAGTCTTGAAGACTAATTTATCTCAAAGTCATCGCATCATAAACAAATGAGCAATAAAATAAACAGGGAATTTTAAAATTATGTTCAAATTGACTTTGCAAATTATGCTAAGTGAAAAAAAAATATAGATAAGAATGGGATGAAATAGTCCAAAGGACGGCATAAACTAGAGGTGCATGCTTTCGTATGGTTTCTATTAAAAATTTTAGTCGGCCCATCCATTTAGACCCTTGAGCTATTATGTGGTCGGACCTAGGAAGGTATCATACCTGAATTAATTATTTTTTGGAATGGAACAGAATAATATTTGACATGCTCCTATGGTTTCCAAAAGGGAATTAATTAATGCTGTGACATATTAGTCCCTCCCCACCACGACAACAAGTGAGCCAAGCTAAGTTGTGCATCTAAAAGACGCTTTTAATTTTAAATTATCCCATCTCTTATTGTCAATGATTATTGCTTGTAACTTTAATTAGTACCAAATATTTATAAATTAAAATTGATTAATGAAATCATTTTCAGGTATACTTTTTTAATAAAGAATAATTAAAAAACAGAAACCATGGTATGCAACATGGGGACGCCAACAGGAAAGCATTTCTGCTTTAACTAAAAAAAAGGAAAAAGAGAAATTCGCTGGCAGACAAAGGATGTCGAATGGGTCGTAACGTCAAACAGGATATTGAGGGCCAAGGCCTGACGTCAAAATTTAATAATTCTCTTCTAAGAAAACAAAACTCTCTCTCTCTCTCGCTCTCTCTCTATTTCTTTTAATTTTTATTTGCTGATTGATTCAACCTTAAAAATAATAATAATTAGAATAATAATAATAATAATCCATTCCCAATTTCCCAGCCTCCTCTAGCCGCTATTTAAACGCCTTCAACACACACACACACTACTTTATAACCACCAAAAAACAATTGAGAAAGCCCAAGTACAACTACAACTACCAAGAATAGAATACTCGACGCCACCACCATGATAGCTTACCTGGAGCGATTCATTCAGGAGAGTGACTCCGAGTCACGGGAAGAACAAGACGTTGTCGTTCCATCTATATGCCAATCTCTGGACCTACAAGGCAGTGTTGACTGCGTTTCCATTGGCTTCGCCGGGAAAGACTTCGGCGGGATGTATTCTTTCAAGCCGATGGCCGTCATGAGGCCGCTCGGAGCTGAGGACGTTGCGAGGGTTGTGAAGGTGGCTTTACGGTCGGGAAATATGACTGTGGCCGCTAGAGGAAATGGTCACTCCATCAACGGGCAGGCCATGGCGGACCATGGCCTCGTCGTAGACATGCGCTCCACACAAGACAGTTGCTTCAAGCTCGTGACGGTTAATGGGGAGAGCTTTGTTGATGTGTGGGGAGGGGCATTATGGGAAGATGTGCTTCTACGCTGCGTTTCGGACTTCAATTTAGCTCCCCGCTCATGGACAGATTATCTGGGTCTAACAGTAGGAGGGACGTTATCTAACGCCGGCGTTAGTGGTCAGGCCTTCCGTTACGGCCCGCAGCTCTCGAACGTGTCGGAGCTTGACGTCGTAACCGGGAAAGGCGAGATATTGACTTGCTCCGAATCCGAAAACCCGGAATTGTTCTTCGGGGCTTTAGGAGGTCTAGGCCAGTTCGGGATCATCACCAGAGCCAGAGTCGTGCTCCAGTCAGCACCAGACATGGTGCGTACAATCAACTATTTATTTTAATAATTCAAACACTTTTTTTTTTCTCGGGCAATCTAATCAGACAATCTAGTTATTTTCCTCAAGCGTTTTTAGTGCATGAAAGACACGTTTACGCTACGTAATTTAGCGGCTGAATACCGAACGCTAGCACGCATTTTTATATATTATTTTGTTGTTGTGGGTTGATTAGGTAAGGTGGATAAAAGTGGTCTACGCCGATTTCCAAGAGTTCACTAAGGATGCTGAGTGGCTTGTGACTCAACCAGAAGGTGAATCTTTTGACTACGTCGAAGGTTTCGTTTTTGTCAACAGTGATGACCCGGTAAATGGCTGGCCTTCCGTCCATTTGAACTCCGACCAAGTCTCCAACCACCGTCGCCTCCCTAAAACCGCCGGCTCTGTTCTTTACTGTCTGGAAGTTGCCCTTCACTACCAAACCACCGATCATAGCTCCACGGTTGACACGGTAATTAATTACAACAAAATCCCGTCATTTTTCTTTTCTTAAGAAAATTACTATAGAGCAGTAGGTTAGTACTTCAGTGTTAGAACGGTAAGGTTCGAACAGATCCTATAACTCAATAGGCGTACTAGAGAATCGGTAAGCAAGTTAGAAGGTGGTGGGCCTGTCTCCAGTTGATAACTGAGTTCCAAAACTCAATTCGTAGCTAAGTGGGACCCTTGTAGGATGTTGACCAACAATTAGTTCAGGGTCCCACCGTCTCGCTGGATAGTGAAAAACTCAGAACTCTTCGAACACGTGTACCGGTTCTCAGCTTCGGTGGACGGTTTATTCTCCTCCTGTTCACTGTCTCCATGACTAACACAATCAACCAATCAGAAAATTTTTAACGCAGAGGAAAATCGAAGGATTATTATTGTAATATAAAAATAATATTTAGAGTCCTGCTTCTTTTAATTTTTGAAACTGACCATACGGTGTAATGTATCTCCCATTGGATTTTCTGACACCGCGAAGCATTGAAAAGAGGCCGTGCAATCAAGGCATAATTACGAGAAGAACACCGTAGAATTCCCTAGTTATTTTAAATATGGTGGGGGTGTTTTCTGCTAGATGCTATGGTCCAGTGTTGGGGTATTGCATAAGTAATATATTGAGGGCTAAAATAGGAAATTTGACAGAAAGTGCTGATCATTGAAGATTTGGGTGATGGATATGGTCCCCACAGTTCCACAAATGGCTAAAAAGCATCATTTTCTGGAATTTGTCGTATCTGCACAAATGACGCAGATGCCCCTGATTTTGACGCCTAAAAACATTTTTTTTCTTTTTTTAACTTTTTATCAGGTCGCCAACAGATTGCTTGGACGGCTAAGATTCATCGAGGACATTAAGTTCGAAGTTGACGTTAGCTACGTGGATTTTCTGTTGCGTGTGAAGCGTACGGAGGAAGAGGCGAGGGCCAATGGTGTATGGGACTCTCCACACCCTTGGTTGAACCTGTTCGTGTCACAGAGTGACATTGCTCATTTTGATCGTGAGGTGTTCAAGAGAATGTTGAAGGATGGTGTTGGTGGGCCCATGCTGGTCTACCCTCTATTACGAAGCAAGTGAGTGTATCTGATATATTCCTCCCGTCATAAAAATTTCGCAAAGTTTGTTATCATTGTTCCCTGTGTGTCTGCCACGTGTTAAGTTTCCAGAATATCGAATAAGGTATCTTCGGGTGCTCAGGTAGGTAAGTTGGTGTGTGAGCGCAACGAGCTTTCTGCCAACAGCCTCTCATATGGCCACGTGTCTTATTGTGGGACCACTCGCGGGACCCACAACCCATTTATTAGTCTCACTCTCTTGTTTTCGTTTGACCGGTTTACTGGTAGTTAGCAGTAAGTAGGTCATACTATTTTCTACATACAGTAGTGAAAAACGATTTTACGTGGGACAAAGATATAGTGGGGTCCATGGTTTAATAATATAATTTTTCCTTCTTTTTTTTACCTTCATATATGGACCTAATTTAGTCTAGTCTAGGTTGGAATTGGCGGAGGGCATTTTGGGTAATTGGGTTTCAGTCTTTTTGTGGAAAGTGAGATTTTCAAGTAACGGAGCTTTCACTGGTCAGTGTTACTATTCCAGAAACGACAAGGATATTTATGCGCCAACCGGACCCAGCCTAAGGAATAATGACGCCGTAATTTGTCTGGCCTCCATCAACTACTGTTTTTTGACTTTTTCCATGGCCATTTCATTTCATCCATGATCCATCCATCCATTTATTTTATTATTTTTTGTTACTCATAACTCATCACTTATTATTCGTGGACCAGGTGGGATAACCGGACGTCTGCTGCATTACCGGAGGAGGAGAGTGAAATCTTCTATATAGTGGCGTTGCTCCGGTTCACTTCGCCGGATGGACCGTCGGTCGAACAATTGGTGTCTCAGAATCAGGAGATAATTCAATTATGTAGTAAGATGGGGTTTGATTTCAAGTTGTATCTACCTCACTACAAATCGCAGGAGGAATGGAAACGACACTTTGGGTATCGATGGTCCGGATTTGTCGATAAGAAGGCCACCTTCGATCCGATGAACATCCTCGCGCCAGGTCAGAAGATATTCAAGAGAATCCCTCAGTCGTAGCACAATATTTAATGAATGGGTCATTTGTAATTTTATTTTTGGGTTTTTCTTAATACTAGTGGGTCATATTGTACCATTAGTCCTCCAATTAGTTGGCAAACAACGTTAACGTCGAAGCAATGTAAAGGAAATATTTTGGGGCAGAAAAAACAAAAATAGAAAACCTCATCCTCTTTTAGCTGGGCCTTGGAAGGCATGCTTTTCTTAACTTAACAAGTTGGTTATTTGGCAAGCTATGAAAAGGATTGAGGACGACTTTAGCTTTCGTTTCTCAATTATGTTAACGACCTAATAAAGTTTCAATTACGTATTGTCTCTGTCATTCCTTATAAGCACTGCAGCTATATATAAGCTGTATTAATCCAGTCAACAATGAGTTGTAAGCTCGTTGAAAACAACTTCCAATTTGAATTTTATTCATCACTTTTTCGATACCTACAAAACTCACATTCCATCGGTTTGTGGAAATGTAAAATGGGTCAAAGTCCTTAGGGGGAAAAAATAAAGTATTCTTGTGTTGCCCACTAGAGAGGATGGTAGCTTGGAGATTAGGTATCAGATTCTCTTTTCATGCACAAGATCAAATAGGAGGGAGAAAAAGAGAGAGAGAGAGCTTTCACTTCAATTGGTTGTGATTGGATTGTGATTTGGTTACATGAACTAAACCTCGGGGGAGGGTTTGTCCAGTTCATGCAAAAATCAAATCCACTTGGTTTCTTCAATTCCAGCTTAATTTTCCCTTCTTTTATACTTTCTAACTTTTCCTTCACTCCCATGAAAAGCAGAGAAAAAGGATGAAAAAAAAAAATTTGAGGGTCCCATTCAACATGAGCTTTATAAGGCAATTATAAGATCATGATTTCTTGTAAGGTGCAACCCACCAATGAATGCTGGGTTTTAATTCCATGCAAAGTAGGTATACGTCCTTTGGTAAACGTGTCATGCACCGTCGTGTTTGGACCATTTCGGGAGGTACTGGTAAAAGCATCATTTTATATAATTTTTCCTTTTTACTTTTGTCACAATGCCAGAGAAGAGGAACCCTCCAAAATCCATATCATATCATTTTACGCTGCAGTGTAAAACAAAACAGACTGCTTGAGCACGTTGTCTGTAATTCCTCTTTTGGTCTTTCTCTGAAACAGTTGTGTAATGGCTAATGAATACGAATTGGTTAACAAAAAGGTCATCGTAAGTTACTTTCTTCTTCTAAAAATGGACACGTACAGAAGGTTAAAAAGCTACTCAACACATGCACAGAGTGTGTATATGTATAAAGTATTATACTTTTTGGCATGTGAATTTACCTACTTTAGATGGAGAACTCATCGGTAATGTACAAATCTTTATACTACAAGACTTTTAAGGAGTCAAAATGGGATTCTGTCCAATTCCCTTTGGCACTACGTAATCTTTTTCTTTACACCAACTTTGTTTTCTCTTTTAACTAAAAAGCCCCAAAAAGGTGAATCAAATCTAAGTTTCGGTTCGGGAAAAATCCTCGAAAGCCAACTAGACCGACGATGTAGTTAGAATAGGGTTGCTTGACCATAATTACGATAAAAGAAATTTGTCTTCACGGTTAGTGAACTTTACAGTTGCAAGCTATGATTTGCTATTATGGTCTTACTCTTATCGTCTTGTAATAAAACAAAAAAAGGGGTTCTGGACCACACCCCCATCTCGTAAAGTTCCAACTTTACAACAGTACCGTAGTTGGGGGCCATGCCAAAATCATTTTTCGACTAACGAAGTGATAGACTTAACAGAGATTATTGCTTTTAGATTATCCAATTTCAAGGTTAAGATTGGAAGCTGCTTCGTACATTTTTATCACTTCGTTAGGTACGACCATAGACGGAGCATACGGGGATCAGTGATGCACTAGACCTTTCAAAATTTAAAATAATTAAATATTTTTTATTTTTAATATATATATATATAAGGATGGAGTTATTTGAAGTTCAGTAGTACACTGGACTCTTTAAAATTTAAAAAAATTGAATATTTGAATCCTTCAATTTTAAATTTTTGGCTCTGTTACTGAGTACGAGAATGCTGTCATCCAATATTATTTTCACTGTATGTTTTTAGTCAAAATGTCATCCGTATTAAGTATTTGGACCGGCTTGAAACACCAATGTATAAAATTAAAGATTGACCCAATGGCGGGTCGCAAGCATTGCATACGAGAGAATGGAGGAAAGGATGGAAGGAAAGTGCCTGTCTGGCCCGTTCCAAGGCGTCACCTTTCTTTAGAAGTCTATTTACACTAACCCAGCCCAGCGACTTTGGTTGGATGGTCGGTAGGGTAACTAATTCATGTTCATTATCCAAAAGCCTATTCTAGTCTGATCCGGACCTTAGTCCAGCCCATTGGAGACCAGTCATCTGCTTTTGGTAGTTAACACAATAATTAAGCTAAACAAAACTGATGGGTGAGTCAGGTGATGGTCGACCACTGGGAGCGATATCAAGGCAGTCATGGACCACCCGATCTTTCCACGTCTTGTCATTACCGTTGATATATCTGGACCCACCTGCTGCCATACAGGGAGGACCATGCCGGTGGCTTTCGGTCAGTCTGGTTCGCAAGAGGTACTAATCAAACACTAATTACAATTAACACTCCTAATTAAACCAGCCTGGCTGTTGTCGGTAACAAGGCTTACAAAAAAGTAACTCCTGCTTTGAAATTCAACTGTTAATAAAGTATTCCAAAATTTTTAAAATTTATTGTAATAATTGAAAAGGAATTTTTTTTGTTAATTAAATAATTTTATTATAAGAATTTATTATAAGTGATTGCAATTGATCGGTTTATTGAAATTAATTAAATCTATCAGTTAATTTAAGACACATAATTATAATTCAATATTTATTTTATATATTAAAATAATATATATATAATATAGTTTTTTTGAACTAGTGTATAAATTTTTTAAAATGAGTTTTGAAGTAATTCCTTTGTAACTAAAGTATTATAAATTTAAATTGCGTATAATTGATGTACTTCTGCTGACCGTCGAAGAGCACTTGTTGGAGAGCTATTGTATAAGCTAACACCTTTTCATTTCCTCTCGCCAATTCCATTCCCAATTTCCCACTCTAGGGTTTCGCGATTCTTTCTCAGATTTAGGTTTCTTGCTTATAGTCAAGAATGAGGAGGCATCCCATAGATTAGAGTAGTGTAGGTGATTCTGCAAACAAATTCTTAATCACTGTTTTACAAGTAAGAGTCTTTTAAATCTTCTGCTTTGTCCAATTTTTGGTATCAGGGGAGAGGCAGATCGTATGAGAAATTAACCCTCTGAGCTCAGAAGTGTCATGAATGATTATCCAAACCCTACCCTGTATCTCCCCAAACACAAAAGATCTTAAAAGGGATTGTTATTACTAAACAGATTTTGCAGATCAATTAGTTATTTGCTCTTCCTCCATTAAGACTAAAGAATTACATATCTAAGGTCATTGCATAAGAGAAAACCCAAGCACAAGGAAGTATGAAGGGAGTGTTTTAAGGAGGAATTAGCTTGTAATGTGCCTCAGGAATTCATCAGCTTCCCTCCTGGTGTTCTTTGCTCACACATCTTAGTGGAACTATTACCGCAAAATACAACTCTTATAAAAAAACTTTTTGCATTATTTATGTGTCCAGAATTAGCTTAATGTAAGATTTATACTCTGTTGCAAGGGTATGATGCATGCTTAATGTTAAGCAGTCTTTTTCGTGTTAAAATAAGGTTCAAGTCCAGGCTGCAGATTTATTGTTCTTTACGCTTGGATCTAATGAGGTTTAATTTAACAGATGTGGTGAGAGTAAACAACAACCCTGCCGATCAATTGGGTGGCTGTGCTTAACAGTAACATGACTTCACACAAGGCTAAATCACTGTACAGCAACCCTGGTCTTGTCTGCATTGCTCTGCAATGTTTGATAATTTCGTTACGTGCCCATATATTTTGGTTTAATTATTGAAGTATATTAAATCCCATTAGTTATTTGAATAAAAGTTATTAGGTTTAATTAAAAATAAATAATATTATGTATTTACGTTAATAAAACGTAAAATTAAAGATAATGAAAAGAAATGTCGTTTGAATTTTAAAGGATAACTACTTCCTTTCTCTCTCTACCTATTAAATCTTTCATGTATCTCTCTCTGTCAGACAATATACGAAAAATAACAAAACAAAGGTTAAGAGAGAGAAAACAAAATCTAAGAATATCTTGTTGAAAATTATTAGAGATTATCTGTTCCGAAAGTATCGAAAAAACAATAGATCAAGGTACATTTATATTATTGTGAAAAATTATTATATTCTAAGATTCTGTAATTTATCATGTAAGAAAGATTACATGTGGTATGAGAGTCATGGATTTGAAAATCAATAATTTTCCATTTAAGATATTAAATCAAGAATTATTATGATATAATTATATAGATGATCAAAAAGATATTTTATACTCCCTCCGATTCATAATAAGTGTCATTTTAGATACATTTTAATTATTTAAAATAAGTGTCATTCTTGACTTTGTACGTATGTTTATAATTTTACTTTCAAAATTAACCTTTAATTTCTCTATAATCTTAATTACAAATATCACAATTTCAAGATAATTTAATATGCAATTTCTCTCACATTTATAACTTCACAGCGAGGTAACTTCATGAGAGTATTAATAAGGGTATATTTATAATTTCATTAGTTTTTTTAATAAGCGTGCGTTTTTCTAAAACGACATTTATTATAAATCGGAGGGAGTAGTAATTTTCTTACCAATTATGGCATGTTTTTGGTTTTAAAAGGAAGCAACCACGTCTTCTCTCTTTCTTCTATACGGAACACGATAACTGTTTTGTTTCCAACAAACTCACGTAATCAAGATGATGAAGGAAAGGAAAGACAATATTAAGTGCTTCCAAGGGTGGATTCATAAAATTTTTTAAGTGGGGGCAAAATTTTATTTTTTTATACCATCAAAATTTAAAATAATAATTTTTATAAATAAAATCTTTTGAAGCTAGTGGGGGCAAGTGCCCCCGCTATGGCTCCGCCACTAAGTGCTTCCCTGCCAAGTTAACACGGAATTAACAACGTCATTAATTGCATTCATTAAATACGTTTTGTTTTATCTTATGTTTCTTTGAAAACGTTCCATTAATGGACATGAAAGCTTATCTCTCCCATTGATTTTGTTTCTCTCGTCCATTTTCTCCTATGCCATCAACGTGTTTCACTTGTTCTTTTATCATGCCTGTTTAATGCTTCATTAATATCTTTATGTCTACTTTTATCAGTTGCCGTGATGAATTAACATCTTTTGATGAATTACTTGCTTTGATTTTTCGTAAGCCTCTTGTTTCATTGAATGTCGTGAGTTTTAATTGTTAAATTTGATGCATGATTTTAACATAATTGTTAATGTAATAATATACTTATGCGTATGAACAAGAAATAGTTTCAATATGACTTCTATCATCATTTATTTAATTTGATATTTATGTAATGAATAATTTGTTAGTCATCAAAGTGGACAAATTAGAAAGTTTTATAAATATGAAGTTAAAATAGATATATAGTTACCCATGATAATGTAATGCCTACAATTACAATGACATAATTAGTTAATTTTATATTAATGAGTATAATTATGATTAATTAGTATATTTTATTAGATATATTTAGTATATCCAAAGATAACTAATATATCTAATCAGAGTATGCATGATTATTAATTATGTAAATATTACTAAGCATCAATTTATGTGTTTAATATATTTTTGTTTTACCCAAAAGAAAACTACAATATATGTTTATTGTTGATATATTTGTTATTTAATTTTAATTACGTGTTTAAATTATGATTCAAAGCATTAACGTATAGTATTTCTTATATAAATTTTGCAACATTCAATTCTATTGCTATCTAATCACAAGCTTCGTCTATTATAAAGTTTAACGGGCTTAACTTTAATGAATGGTGTGAAAAAGTTCAGTTTAACCTAGGAATCCTAGATCTTGACTTGGCACTCCAAACTGATAAGTATGTTACACTTACTGATAATAGCAGTGCTGAAGAACGATCTTTTCATGAACGTTGTGAAATATCAAATAGACTAAGTTTAATGTTTATGCGAATGACCGTGGCTAGCAACATTAAGGCGACAATTCCCAATACTGAAAATGCTAAGGAGTATCTTAAGCTTGTTGAAGATATTTCTCAGTCTGATTTTGCTGATAAGTCTCTTGTCGGAACCTTAATGGGTATGTTAACCACCATAAAGTTTGATGGTTCTCATACTATGCATGAGCATGTTACTGAAATGATAAATACATCAGCAAGATTAAGATCCATGAGAATGGAATTGAGTGAAAGTTTCCTTGTGCAATTTATTATTAATTCCTTAGCTCCTGAATATGGTCCATTCCAAATGAGTTACAGTACTATTAAAGACAAATGGAATGTGAATGAACTGCAAATCATGCTTATTGAAGAGGAGGCAAGGCTTAAGAAACAAGGGATTCACTCAATTAATCGTGCAGGTAATCAAGGAGCTAGAAAGAAGTTCAAAAAGGAGAAAAGAAAGGGAAAAGATGTATTATATAAGGGTAATGCATCACCTTCAATCTCTAAGAAGGAACCAAGGAACGATAGGTGTCATTTCTGTAAGAAAACTGGACACTATCAGAAGGATTGTCTAAAACGTAAGGCATGGTTCGAAAAGAAAGGTAAGCCTATTGCTTTAGTATGTTTCGAATCTAACTTAGCTGAAGTTCTTTATAATACTTGGTGGATTGATTCTGAATGTACTACCACTCATGTTCCTAATACGATGCAAGGATTTCTCACAATCTAAACCATAAATCCAAATGAAAAAATTGTCTTTATAAGAATTCAAGCTAAAGTTACAGTTAAAGCCATTGGAACTTACCGTTTGATTTTAGACATAGGACATCATTTAGATCTTTTTGAAATCCTTTATGTCCCTACAATTTCTCGAAACTTAGTTTCTTGTTCAAAACTTGATATTGTTGGATATTCCTTAAAATTTGGTAAAGAATGTTTTAGTTTTTTCAAACATAATTGCCTTATTGGTTCTGGTATGCTCTGTGATGGTTTGTACAAATTAATGTTTGATAACCTTTTTACCGAAACCTTGTTGATCTTGCATCATAATGTTGGTACTAAAAATAGTTTTATAAATGAAACTTCAGCTTACTTGTGGCATAAATGTTTGGGTCATATATCGAATGATAGAATTACCAGATTAATAAAAAATGAGATTCTTCCATAATTAAATTTTACTGATCTTGGAATTTGTGTGAATTGTATTAAAGGAAAACATACAAAACACACAATTAAGAAAGAAACCGCAAGAAATACACAGCTCCTTGAAATTATACACACTGATATATGTGGGCATTTTGATGTTCCATTATTTAATGGAGAAAAGTTTTTCATCACTTTCATTAATGATTTTTCACGTTATGGATATATTTATTTGCTTCATGAAAAATCTCAGTCAGTAAATGCTTTAGAAGTATTTATAAATGAGGTAGAAAGGCAATGAGATAGAAAAATGAAAATTATCCGATCTGACAGAGATGGTGAATATTATGAAAGATATAGTGAAAGTGGACAATGTCCTTGCCCATTTGCTAAATTTCTTGAAAAGCGTGATATATGTGCTCAATACACAATGTCAGATACACCACAACAAAATGGTGTAGCAGAAAGGTGCAATCGTACCTTAATAGATATGGTTAGGAGTATGATGAGTTATTGTTCTCTGCCATCATCATTGTAGATGTATGTATTAAAAACTACTATGTATTTATTAAATAGGGTTCCTAGTAAATCAGTTTTGAAGACACCTTTTGAATTGTGGACAGGTAGGAAACCTACTTTCAGACACCTACATATTTGGGGTTGTCCGGCAGAAGTACGGATATACAACCAGTGATTTTTTCACTGGCTATCCAGAAAAGTCTAAAGGATATATATTTTATTGTCCCAATCATAGTACAGGAATTGCTGAAACTGGAAATGCTAGATTTATCGAAAATGGAAAAATTAGTGGGAGTTCTGTTGGGACCCGTTTTCGAATCCCAACCGAAAACAAAAACGAAATCGAAGAACGAAACCAAAGAACGAAACGAAACGAAAACGAATCGGAAGCAAATCGAATTCCAATCGATCTCAAACAAGTGTGTCCGAAAAATACTTTAGGAAGCGTCGCGTTGGAAACCTTATAGATACTAACAATCCGAAATCCGGTAAAATTTTTCTTTCTTCATTCAAATCAATCTTATACAATTTCATCAATCAAAGTGACTTCAATATCCAATTGAAATCAGACATCATTAGCACTATTACCCAAATACAACACTAATTTCCTTATTTAATTTCATTTCAAAGTTTTTACATTTCAATCAAGGATCGGGGTCCAACAAGTTCAAATTCACGGAAAGTGAATATTCAAGAAGTAAAAGCGCAAGTTTTCTTGCCTATAACTTCTTCTCTAGAGTTTTTTCCTAGAGTTGATGAAAATTTTAACAACTTACAAGAACAACAAATGCATGATTGAGAACTACAAATGCATGACTAAGCTACAAATAATGAAGTCATCGTTAATGAACCTGTTGTAAATGAGCCACGTGAAGTTGCATTAAGAAGATCTCAAAGACAAAAGAGTTAGGCCATTTTGGATGATTATGTAGTTTATTTATAAGAAGTAGAAGGTGATTTAGGTATTGATAATAATCCAATTTCGTTTTCACAAGCCATTGAAAGTGAAAATTCTAATAAATGGTTAGACGCCATGAAAGAAGAGTTAAAATTTATGCATGACAATCAAGTTTGGGATCTTGTTGAATTACTAGAAGGTTGTAAAAGAGTCGGATGTAAATGGGTCTTCAAGAGCAAACGTGACTCTAATGGTAATACTGAGAGACATAAAGCTAGACTTGTCGCCAAAGGTTATACTCAAAAGAATGGTGTTGATTATAATAAGACATTTTCTTCTGTTTCTAAAAATGATTCATTTAGAGTTATTATGACAAAGGTAGCTTATTAGGGTTCAGAGCTCCATCAGATGGATTTGAAAACTGCCTTTTTGAATGAAAATTTAGAGGAAGAAATCTATATGGATCAACCTGAGGGTTTCTTACTTGAAGGAAAATAAAACATTGTGTGTAAAGTTAAGAAATCAATATATAGACTTAAGCAAGCCTCCCGATAATGGTATCTCAAATTTAATGATACCATTATTTCTTTTGGTTTTAAATAAAATACTGTGGATCGGTGTATATATCTGAAGATCAGTGGGAGCAAAATTTTATTTCTAATCCTATATGTTGATGATATCTTACTTGTTGCTAATGATATTGGATTGCTACATGAGACTA
The DNA here is from genome assembly GCA_025531955.1 of Erythroxylum orinocense. Taxonomy (NCBI): domain Eukaryota; kingdom Viridiplantae; phylum Streptophyta; class Magnoliopsida; order Malpighiales; family Erythroxylaceae; genus Erythroxylum; species Erythroxylum orinocense. The sequence continues at coordinate 1,587,434 of JANZLX010000008.1, read as the reverse complement.
AGACGTTTCTCTCTAAAAATTTCGAAATGAAAGATATGGGTGAGACATCTTATACGATAGGAATTGAAATATTACGTAATCGATCACAAGGAATGATAGGGCTGTCTCAAAAAGCATTTATCAAAAGATTTTAGAGAGATTCAATATGGATAAATGTTTCGCAAATGTTGTTCCAATTCAAAAAGGAGACAAATTTAGTTTTAAGCAATGCCCAAACAATGAATTGGAACGCATAGAAATAGAAAGAATTCCTTATGCATCTATTGTTGGGAGTTTACTGTATGCTCAAACCTGTATTAGGCCAAATATCAATTTTGCTGTTGGAATGTTAGGCAGATACCAAAGTAATCCTAAATTGGAATGTTGGAAAACTGCAGAGAAAATTTTAAGGTACTTACAAGGAACAAAAGATCATATGCTCACTTATAGAAGGTTCGATCATTTTGAAGTGATTGGGTATTCAAATTCAGATTATGCTGGATGTGTTGACACGAGAAAATCAACATTTGGCTATCTGTTTATTATAGTTGGAGGAGCAATCTCGTGGAAGAGTGCGAAGTAGTCTGTCGTTGCTGCATCTATTATGGAAGTTGAGTTTGTGGCATGTTTTGAAGCCACGGTTCATGGTTTATGGCTGCGAAACTTTATTTTAGGACTTGAAATTATCGACAGTATTGCCAAGCCGCTAAAAATTTATTGTGATAATTCTGCAGCAATCTTCATTTCGAAAAACAACAAGTATGCAAGGGGTGCTAAACATATGGAAATGAAATACTTTGTTGTTAAAAAAGAAGTTCATGAACAAATAGTGTCAATCGAACACATTAACATTGATTTTATGATAGCAAATCTATTAACAAAAGGATTACCATTTAAGACATTTAATGAACAAGTTGAAAGAATGGGCATTATTCGATACCATGATTGAACATTGTTATTATTTATATATTTTATACTTTGAGCTCATTTATATATATTGTTTCTGATATTGGATCCTGTTATTTATTGTTAGTATATATAAATGAATGGTTATGTGAATGTTAACAGGATTTGTCTTTTACAAAGACATTATTGTTGAATCATTAAGATACATCTCATAATAGATCATATTAAGTTATAAACTATTTTTGTGATGTATAAAAGGAAGTATGTCACATTAAAAGATGTACAACCGCTATGATTGTTTTTAGTTTTTTTACTTAATTATGATTAATGTTGCACCTAAAGAAAATAAAGGGAATTTAAGTTTTATTATATGCGTATTATGTTATATTGTTAAACCACGATTAAGTTATATAGGCCAAGTGGGAGATTGTTAGATAATTTCATTATGTGGCCCATATATTTTGGTTTAATCATTGAAGTTTATTAAATCCCATTAGTTATTTGAATAAGAGATATTAGGTTAATTTAAAATCAATAATATGATGTATTTACGTTGATGGAACGTAAAAATAAAGATAATGAAAAAAAGGTTTCGTTTGAATTTTAAAGGATAACTACTTCCTCTCTTTCTCTACCTATTAAGTCTTTCATGTACCTTTCTCCACAGACAATATACAGAAAATAACGAAACAAAGGCCAAGAAAGAGAAAACAAAATCTAAGAATATCTTATTGAAGATTATTGGAGATTATCTGTTTGAAGATATGATGGATTAAGGTATGCTTATGTTATTGTGAAAACTTATTAGATTATAAGATCCTGCAATTTATAATGTAAGAAAAATTACATGCAATATATAAAAGCATATGAAGGGAGTTGTGATGCTGGGGGAGGGCCTGATGCCAAGAAACCTGCTGAATCTGAATTTGCTGAATCTTTTGCACCTAACTATGGAGCTGTCAGCTCAACCCTCTCACAGATTACCGGTCATTTGCTAGGCTGCGAATCTAAATATGCCCCACCTTCTGAAGCATTCTCAAAGATCCTCGTAAAGGATGAGAAAGGCTAACAAATTCTTTACGATAAGAATCACACAGAAGTTGGAGATGCAGTTGTATATCATTTTTAATACAAAAAATTATACTATATAGCCTTATTTTTATCTAATAGAGAGACTTTTTCTTGTGCAAAGTAAGTCTTACAAAATTGCTTTAGTTTAGCATAAAGAAATTTCTAGCATTAAGTTCTAAAATTAATTGGGTTCAAAATCGTGTTTATTATCCCAAAGCCTATTCGAGTCGGATCCGGATCTTAGTCCAGCCCATTGGAGACCAGTCATCTGCTTTTGGTAGCTAACACAATAATTAAGCTAAACAAAACTGATGGGTGAGAGTCAGGCGATGGTCGACCACTGGGAGCGACTATGCGCGGACAATATCAAGGCTAACATGGACCACCCGATCTTTCCACGTCTTTTCATTACCGTTGATCTGGGCGCTATCTGGACCCACCTGCTGCCATACAGGGAGGACCATGCCGGTGGCTTTCGGTCAGTCTGGTACCCAGAACGTACTAATCAAACATTAATTACCATTAACACTCCTAATTAAACCAGCCTGGTTGTTGTCGGTAAAAAGGCTTACAAAAAAATCACCCCTGCCTTGAAATTCCACTATTAATAAAGTATTCCAAAATATTTTTAATTTATTATAATAATTGAAAAGGAAATTTATTTTATTAAGCTGTTTAAAATTAAAATCCTAAAATTTTAAGTTACTATGAAATTAATTAAATTTATCAGTTAATTTAAAACAAATAATTATAATTCAAGATTTATTTTATATATTAAAATAATATATATATATATAATATAGCATTTTTGAACTATTGTACAAATTTTTACGAGTGAATTTCGATAAAATATCATAGTTTTAAATAATGTGCTGAGTTTTTACTTTTTACAGCTGTTAAATTAATCAAACTGTCTTGACAGCGCAGTGAAAATAAAGTAAAAAAAAAAGGATTACATAGTACATACATGAGCTTGATGGGCAGGCACTCGTGGGCAATTGGGTGGTCCCGCAATTGAGAGCTTATGATAGCAAAACACCTGTCGCCGTAACTCTCGTTGTTGGTTAATTAAATACTAAAAACACAAAATAGAAAGTCCGTGCTCCTCACTGGGGTTCATGCGACCCCACCAATGAAATCCCATCATGTCCGTTGATCGCTTCTTTTACTACACCCAACTAGATCTGATCGGAAACCTCACTTTTACGTGACTGCTGAAGTCATGATAGCAGGTAATTGAAATGGGTTAAATAATGACAAATAAATAGATATTGAGTATATTTTCAGCTCATTAATTATAAAAAAGTAACATTTTATATTATTAATTTAAACTTTAAAAAATAATGTTAAAATATTTTAATTTTTAATAAAAGTAATGTAGTGTTAAATTTTTTATTAATGAAAATAATGTGACGAATTATATCAAATTTATATTTGTATTACTTAATTGTCATATATTTTATTTATGTCATATTTATTAAATAATAAAGTTTATACATTATGCTATAAAAAAATTATTTAACCCAGTGGGTTGGCGTAGATAGTACATGCCTTCGTCGCTTAACCAAGTGGTTGGGGGTTTGAATCTCACCCTTGGGAATGCGGCAAGCTCCTGGGCCAACTAACCCTCTCATGTTGAAGATGTTCCCGTAGCGAAGGGATTAGTCACTGATTCCATCGGTGGATACTCTAAGTGCACAAAAAAAAAAAAATTAACCTAGCTTCAAAACAAATTATTTTAACGTAGCTTAACACATTATTCATATTAATAACAAACTTTATGTTAATTTATTTTTTTATAATTATTTCATTTAATTATAGTAGAATTTGTGAATGGAATAAATTATTTTAAAATGCTCATATGAAATTATGTTAATAAATTGT